>QGMG01000274.1:0-38075 GCA_007825325.1 Lachnellula cervina | reverse complement strand
GTAAGGAGGTGGATGTGGAGGGGAAGGTGGAGAGGTTTGGGGATTTAGGCAGTGGGGTTGGGGGTATTAATATTCGGAAGTGGCAGCGCGAGGTAGGGGGCGAGCCGCCGGAGGAGCAGCGGCTTGAGATGCAACCGAGGGTAAGTTCCCCGGGGCTTATCACGGGTTATTGGGACGATGATACTAGGTTAGAACGGTAAGGTGCATATGCTAAGTGGCATCATAAAAGTACTCGTAGTTCGAACTAATACTTCCGGGGGGAACGATTTGATATCGGCGCTCAACAGCCGTAGATTTCATATTTCAGAGAACTGTTTAGAATGTAGTTAGGCAACTTAGGACTTAAATAGGCGTTAATTGATACAAGGAAATTACTTATACTATAATCTCTTCCCTGAATTCCATGGTTTACGACTAGTGCGCTCAGTACAACGTGTGTGCAATCTGCCATGAGCATATCAATAATGCAATGCCCGTGTGAAGCTTCATATCAAGTATGTTTGCGATTCTGAATCAGGATAGGAATGATCTGACGAATGCATTTTTCTAATGTTATTAGGACAGATCAGCGGAAGGGATCCGAATAAAGTTACGATATACGTAGTACTGCCTTGCGGTTCGACTTCATCTGGTAGGGTAAGGCATGGAGAATCGAGGTCACGTATTCTTTCATCTGCATTAAAACTCATGTTTCGTGAGATGATCTTTCAAGTGACGAGTTGGCATCTGCTTCGCAACCCCGCCCCCGCCCCCTTTTCTACGCGAGCCTGTGACTACCTTCGTAGACTAAAACTAAACTTGCAAACCATCTCTTGAGCTTTAGAGAAATGGTTGATAGGACTACCAACCTCTAGGGGGAAAACTATCACCATTGAATTATCTGTGATATTTGAGTTGATCTTAATTAATTCATTATTATTCTTCTCGCGTGCCTAAATCATGTGATAGACAACACCGCCCCGCCGCATCCTTCGTGGCGCAGCTCAAGGCTCTTTCAACGTCATCTGGACCTGTTTGAACAACAAGTTAAGATAACTTGCAAAGATACCATTTTGCATAAATTCAAACCTCTCGAATCTCCATCTCCATATCCTACCAATATCCAACGCAGACCGTGTCGTGTCGTGTCCCAGAAATTAGACAGAAGTGCAAGGGGAGTGGAGTAGAGCGGAGTGAACACCATGACACACGATTCAGCACCAGCTGCGGATACATCACACGCATCTCATGGTGGGGATACCTTTGTAGATACTAGCCATCATGTCAGTATTCTATTCCATTCCGTTCTCTATAGAGTCCCGTTTCTCGGACTATCTTACTCACGTGACTAGAATAATCATCACGACAGCTTCAACGAACACCAGCAAACCCACCATGGCGCTCCTCAGCATGAAGACCATCACCACCATAGCCATAGACACAAGCACCACCGCCACGACCCCGATCCACCATATGACGACTCACCTGAAACCCAGCCTTTATACCCACCTCCAGCTTATAGCTCTACTAGGCAGCTGGCAAACGATGATGGAGAAGAATACTATGAATCTCCAATTGGGCATGGGAATATGTGGGGTATGAGGAGAGTCTGCGGGCTGATTTTCATATCTCTGTTCTTGATAGTGTGGTTTGGGATGTTTGTTTTTATTGTGAGCAACGGTATACGAATGATGAGGATGGGCCATCCTTGATTAGTCTTGGAGATGAATTGGGGATGTATATGAGAAGGGCTCCGATCTGCACGGCTTTCCACGGTGGATCTACAGGCTTTTCAGTTTTTAGTTGCAATTTCATAGCTGCACTCATTCAGCGGTTGGGGTATAGACACGAGGATGAAAAGAAGGGAAGGATCTTTGGGCCAGGAAGGAAAATTGGTATTTTCCGATAAAATCACAAGTTGTTACCACTTATCGGAAAGAGATGGTTTAGCAAGCGGTGCGTTGCATATTCTCCCGCCAGTTTCTTTGGAGGGTATCTCCCGTTATTCGTTTGTCTCGTGCATATTCTCCCACAACCCAGCTTTTGATCCAACTTTTGGACGTAGTTGAGACACAGTACGAGAATACGTATTCCACTGGAGCCTGATTAACATCGGTAACTCTTCCTCCTTGAAAAGGTACTTCGTTTCTCAATCATTTGTCAAACACTTTTCGACTTCCAAGAACACCACAAGTATACACTTGAAAACAAACATGTCAATGATGTCGGAGTTCGACAACGGCGGCTGCGTAACCCCTACCACAAGTTCCTGGGTTACAACGACCGCAAACTCTCCATCGAAGGACGATTTCCAAGTTAGTGATCCAGCAACGCTGAAAGGACAAGGAGTGGGCTCGATTTTGACCGTGAAATGGATCTCAGACACCTTCAACAATGAACATCCTCTTGTGGGTGATTTTGTCAAGGTTCTCCACTTTTCCATCAACGGCATGGTCGATGTTCAGAACCTGCGAACAGGAGGGAATTGTTCCGTCAAATGGGAGGTCATGTTCCCGCTGCCGCATTATGGGAGTTGCAATCACCGCAACCATGTTATGGGGAGCTGTCGCTGCATTTTTGAGAGCTATGAAGAGTTCATGGTATGTCTTCATATAAATGTTATTGACTCCCTGTGTTTGGGATATTGCTGATTGGAGTAACAATGCAGAAGCGGCATCCAAATCGGGACCTTGAAACCACCGACTTCTTCGAAACAGACAACCCGAACACACGGCAAGGTCAGACTGTCGGCGCCATTCTGAAGGTGAAGCATAAACCACAAGATTCAGACCTCTACGATAAGCTTGGATTCGAAGTGAATGACTTTGTAGAAATACTGAGCTTCTCAAAAAGCAAGTCCATGGTGGTGGAGGGGAGGAATTTGAGAACTGGAGCCAGGGGCCAGGTACACTGGATGGCGTTCAAGAAGGTCAACACCAGGAACATCTGCGGTTGCGAGAAATATAGATGTTACTGCAGGTATGTCGACTTCAATAAGAGCATGGCGTTCTTCAAGTGATTCTTCAGGGTTGAATAGCTAGATATCACGGGACGAATGAGACTATTATTGCTGGATGCTAGATGGGGAGGAGCCAATCCTCAGATATTCAGTCTGGAGGAAGTGTTCGTGCTTGTATTTCTCAATGACTTGCAGCTTTCCACACCTTGAAATCTTGTCTTAATTATATGTCAGCATTTTGAATCTCGAATGGAAAACTTGACTCTACACCTCGAAAATTTTCAACCACAGCGCTTTTCCGTTTGCTGAAAAGGGGACAGGCATTAGAACCCCCCTAGATGACAGAGGTTTTGGAAAGTAATTTTGACCAAGCGCTTTGAAACATGTTTTGATTAGGACAAACGGAGCGTTCTGCAGCGTAAGTTGGTTTCACTTAGACTGACGGATAACAAGTCGTATGTTTACTTTGAGTAGTAAAGGTTCAGACACGGGGATGAATAACAGTGGAGGATACATGCAGATCGTGGGCATGTTTAAGAAAGTGAAAGAGTGCTTCGGATCTATTAGCACGATTCTACGTCCTTTGAAGAAAAGAAAGTCTCACATCGGTCTGTTACAGATGACCGCAGGCGAACCGGGCGCTTAGGGACAGGCCTGCTTCTTCTAACGTGAGGTATTCTATTAATGCGATGACTGGTTGTATTGTTTTTTCTTAGTACGAGGATTCTGCACCACTAGAGGGAAAAGGGAAAAGGAAAAAGGGAAAAGGAAAGAAAAGGAAAAGGGAAAAAGGGAAAAGGAAAGAAAAGGGAAAAGGCAAGGGGGAAAAGGAAAGGGAAAAGGGAAAAAGAGGGGCGCAATGCTGTCTCCCGCATTCCGTTTGCCTCATGCTTGTGGATGTCCCTATCCATTTTTGAATCATCCAACGAACACATTCTCTTTCTGCACAGCACTGGTTGGTTCAATGCAGTGGAGCAAGTCTGTATAAATACTCTTCTCCTTCTTGGACAGAGGGATCTTGGCCACACCTCCAGTCTTGTCACAGAAAACCCGTCTCCAGCGAAAAATCGTGCCGAAATGTCAGTCAAAATGGAATTTGATAACATGGACGGCCTGAATGCATTCACACCAACATCCACCAGCCCAAAAGTCACAGTGGCAGACCCCACGACTCTCGAAGGACAGCAGAAAGGTGCCATACTTGTGGTAAAGTGGTGTAGTCGTCCATCTCCTGCACTCAGCCCTCTTGTCGGCGATCATGTCAAAGTATTGGGATTCAGGGGCGTCGACGGGGTCGGTGTTGAAAACCTTCGATCGGGAGAGCAATTCGTCGTGCAATGGAAGATATTCTTTCCAGTACCATTCTACGGTCGTTGTAGCTGCAATCAGGGAGAATGTCGATGCATCTACGAGTCCTTTGAGATGTTCCAGGTTCGCTCCAGCAACTTGTCCCCAATTTGCGAATGGTTTCACTGATATTGATTTTTCTGTATAGGCTCGACAACCCAGACGTGGGAATACAGTGATATACGAGGGCACGGTACCAGGCAATGTCCGTGTTAGTGTACCTTGGACTCTAAATGGTCAGCGAACCAACGCTATTCTGTTAGTCAAGCGAAAGCCTTGGTATCCCATTGGTTTCGAGAACAAGCTAGGGGTTGAAGTAGGCGATTCTGTACAAGTGCTAGGTCTTTCGAAAGACAACTCGATGACATTGACAGCGAAAAATCTGAGAACTGGCGCAGAAGGCAATCTGCATTGGAGTACTTTCAGGCCTTGAACGCCTGGGAGGTTTGCGGGTGTCGGAAGCATACCTGATACTGCCAGTACGACAACTTTGAGGAGAGCATGAAATACTTCAAGAAAGTTTGGGGTTAATCTTAGAGTTTAAATGCTGAGGGAGACCGTGAGTGTCGTATGTATGGCAATAGCTGTCTGGGTGACTTCAAAAGATAAACAATGGAAATGTGTTGCCTGTACTCGTCCTTCTCACTGGCTTGCAATTATTTCTCCCAAGTGCTGAAAGCATTTCTAGATACTTATACATTGACGTTCCAGTACTCAAGTGGGAAGAGTGCGAGTACATTGATGGGGAATAGCTGTATGAGGCTCACTGTTCAGATGAATAGGACTCAAGATGCAGTTCTGAGGTGGATGAAGAGATGAATGAGTGGGAATTCGCTCTTATAGCGACTTAACTAATGACTAGAATAGAAACGCGTCGGATTGCCATATAATATTAAATTGGAACCACCCTCATCTATATTGATATTACAAATCCATGCCCGTACTTAAGATATTTGCATATTGTTTTCATTAGTATTATGACTCCGGCCCCCGATCCCGTCACACGGTATTATCACCAACGCTGATAACATCAACTGTTCTCATCTCTCGCCGCAATCCTTTCCCAGCAACACCGAAGGCGGTTTGTGGTGGCTCCTGTATACTTCCACCAGCTGCCAAGCTCGCAATCGTGCTCGCCCGGCTAGGAACAATGTCTGTCATGAGACTGGGCATAGTACTCGTGTTTCCAAACGCCAAGCTCGGTACCGAGTCATCAGCCGATGCCCGCTTAAAGTGTATAGGAGGCGGCATAACCAGACTCGGCGTTCGCGTGTCCGATATCCCAATCGGCATTGAGATCGGCTTTTCAGGTGTAGAAGAACGGCCAGATGTCCCGGGATAAGCCATATCTTTCTTCGCCTTCCCGATCCACAGCATCTGCTCATGCTCCCTCAGATACCTATCCCCACTAAAGGACTTCTGCACAATAGCCCTCGTGCGCATCCCTAGCGCCCTCCGAGCATCCTGCTGCTCATACATACGTTTCGTAATCCGCGCCACATCTTCAGGCGTTGGATCTTCGGGGAATGAGGCATCTTTGGTTTCTTGGTCCGGGTCCGAGTATTGCGCCCATTCGTCCAGTAGCGCCAGAAGCTTGATTTGAGCGCGGGCCATGGCGAGCGCGTCATTGGGTGCTACAACTGCGCTGTAGCAAGAACCATCGGAGGGGTTGGTGAGGACGCGGAGGGAGGCGCCCACATCAGTACAGACGACTGGAGCACCGGTCAGGGCTGCCTCGCCAAGGGCAAGGGGGAGGCCTTCGGAGACAGAGGAGTTGAGGAATACCCACTGCAGAGAGTTAGTATATGAAAGAGATGCATGATTACAAGTTGCGACGTACGGTGTTCTCGAGAACTCTAAGAGCATCCGATTCTCCTTGAAGCTTGACTTGGTGTCGTAGGGATTTAGTTGCGATAATTTCTTGGCACTGTGTTGTATATGAAGGTGCTTTGTCAATGGTACCATAAATGTCCAATCTAAAGTCTCTAAAGCCCCATTTATTAACGATTATGTCTGCAGAGAGCAGCGCAGTCTTGATGTCTTTGGCGTACCTGTAGATGTGGATTAGCAAATGATGCAGGATAAGGAGAAACGGGCGACACATACCAAACGTGCGATAGCATTGTAACAGTTGGTATTGTGGTCTGGATCTCTTTCACTGGAGCAAAGCGCTGTCGTCATTTAGCAAGGATGGTGATGAAATGAAGAACGAAACATACCTGCATATCCGTAATACCATTCACCACAGGGTCTATCTTTCTTCTGAACTCCGCGCGATGCTGAATCCTTCCTTGGCAAGTGCCAATTTCAACCTCCCAATTTGGGTTAAAGAAATCAGCACATGGCAGAATCGTGTCCGCATGATGCAGTATTAGGACCGATGTCATCCTCATCAAGCCAAGTAGCGAATTCCTGACGAAGGGTGAGAGGGGACAGAGCGCCGAAGAAAGGTACAAGTTTGTCTCTCTCCAGCTAATAGCATGGTCCCATATCTGGAGCGTGCAGCCCCGTTTGATTTTGCACACAACACCATATGAAGCACTGACGCTATGATGGGATGCTTGGAAGACGGCGGGTATCTTGTCCGGGAGTGGAATAGCGAAGATAAATAGATACCGGGACCAGATCTCTAGTCCTTGATCAAGCTGTCCCAGTGTTGGATGCTCAGTCTTCAGCCATTCCGACGAAGGGCGGGCATTTGGTGCAGTTTGGGAAAGCCATAGCCGTCTCCATGCAGACTTCACCACTTCACTCCTCCACGTTTCGCTCCAGTGCTTCGTTTCCTTGAAATATGAGTTTAGATTCACAAGCGCCCTTGTCATTTGCTTGATATCGGCCACAGACAATTCAATTGCTCGAGCCCCTTTGACCATGGCCTCTAAGATAGGAATAAACGCCCGCTCAATGTCAAGGAGTGTGGCATGCGTGGTTATGTGCTCAACTTCTGAATCAAGCTTGTTATTGAAGAGGCCGTGGGTGGGTGTCATCAAATCGAGACCCCAGAGAGGGATGATCTTTAAGGAGTGCACGTTGCGCTCTATTTGGCGCTTGGGGAGCCCGAAATCGTTGGCGGATTCTGCGACCATGTGCCATTTAATCGTACGTAAATTATTGACCACATCACTGCGGCAAGCTGAGACGCCGCCACCCTGTTTTTAGAGTTACTGGAGTGTCATAAAATAAAGGGAATGGAATAATAACTTACCTCATTAGGCCATGTTCCTGTATCGACGGCGATGACATGGAGCTGTGTTTCGTCTTCCTCTTGAGTAGTAATATTGGATCGGGTCCTGCTGACGGAATCTCCACCCTGGCCAAAGCTATACAGATCATTGATCTTAATAGCAAGCGGGGTCATGCTGGATATACTATTGTCAAGATCAACGCTCGCCATGACCGCATCTCTATTTTGGTCAAGATAATCTTCGGCAGCTTTCAAGTTGCCAAGATCACGCTTTCTCCAATACGGTCGGAGAATTGGGTCACGACGAAGCAAGCGTTCATCAAGCCAACGTACTACTACGCCGTCAAATGTTGGATCCTTTTTCCAGGCCATCCAAAGCCAGGAACGGGTTTGCGTAGTTGGGACGGGGTATTGTCGAGTTGGACATCCAAGGAAACGAGTCAGTGGATTGAAGTTAATGGTGCTGAAGCCGTAGAGCGGGTTGTCATCCAAGATAGAAACATTCTTGGGCCTCTTTAAAACGTCCAGATGATCGTACAGAATCAGTGGAGGTGTATCCACAGGTTCTCCATTCAGTGTGGTGACAATTATGGGGTGGAATTTATGGTCGTAGAAGTACTTGCTTTCCCAAACATCTCTATCAACAACAAAAGTTGCTTCTGTCACTTGGGAATGTGGGATCTAAATAGTTAGCTTAGTATTCAATGTTTAAGGTTTGCCAATTACCCAAGTTTCAAGCTTTTCTGGTTTTCGTCGTGGAGGCGCACACCATGAAACTGTACAGCTCAAATGAGGAAGTACAAACTCGGCGCGCAAAAGTGCCCCAGAATGCTTCTGGGCCTTTTGGTAATGATACTGAAATCGTATGATATTGCCGTCTTTAAGGTAAGAGCCAGAGTCGATCTGCCCTCTCGAGTTATAGCTGATAGATTGTTGCGCATTTTTGCCAGCGATCCCCTTTCTGGTGATTGGAGTATTGAGAAGGTCGGCCCTAGAAAGTCTCTTCTGTACTGCTACATCGGAATTTCTATAATCGTAGATGTAATCATTTACCGTGTCTCCGCCAGACATTTCCATGCGGCGATGTAGGGTCATGGTATTTGAGTATATGTTGACTGCGCATAAATCCATCTGGGTCCCTGGCTCCGTGGTATGATCACCGCGATATTGAAGGAGCTTAAAGCTGGAGTTATCGATTCGGTGGATGAAGCCTGTATATACACCGTCCAGATTACGAATCAAGACTCGACGACGTTTAATAGTAACCTTTACCCCGTGGATGTTCTTCCATGCTGTGGCCAAATTTGTACGCTTGTGGAACTGTCAAACTCTTAGTATGCGAAATCATAAAAAGAATGTGGATTGCAGATATGACAAGACGCCCTTACTAAAAATATTGGGAGAAGAAACTGTTGGACGCTCTTAGACCACATCCAAATCCCAATAAGTAGTCCTCTTACCAAGTAATTACCTGGATGAGACGCGCCTGGAAACCTATATCTGACCTCCCTTTGATACTCTGGATCCGCCACGAACGCAATAGAAAAGAACTTGCAGAAAGTTCCTAAGTAGTGGTATATTATCCCAGTATACATACGAAGCTGATCATAAGTCGAATATTTCGGAGGGGTAGCGGTGTTTTCATGTAGGTCAATCACGGGAAGAATCGGCAATGAAGCAACTCTAGAAAGCTCGTGCGCTTCACTTGAGAAGTCTCTAGTGACCCATGAAGTTGCGCGTGCGAGTGAGACCGCGCTTGAAAATGCCGCGTAGTTGCAGCGAGCAATGTGTGTTTCTAGACCAACTGCGGAGGCTATGTTGAGTCTGTCCACGAATATTGATTTCTGCTCTTCTGGGACTGGAGTTAAAATTCCTACGCACCGATTCGTGAGATACTGTCGCATCTCTGAAGGCAGCGCTTCCCATTCAATATCCGGGTCAATACCAAGACATAGGTCTTTCAACAACTGTTTTCGAAGAACATATAGTAGCTCAGATGCATTTCCTAACTTTGAGTTGATCTTCAGTTGGCGTTCTAAGGCACTTGGACTACCAGAGTCCTCTCTCGAGCCTCCATTATTAAGTACCAGAGTTTGTGCAAGAAGAGCATCGCGAGTCTTGTAACCCAAATATTGCTCGGCAGTGACCTGAACAAGGAGTTCCACTACTCTATGATGGCGTTAACAAATGTCTTGAGATTCTGGAGTGGTTAGCTTACTCTTGGTAGAAACCAGGGAGTGGTTCCTGACCCCTGGATATACATTTGGTCCTGCATCCAACCAAAAGATTGACGGAGGTATTTCCAGTGCGGCTTACAGCTCTCATTGAATGGTCGTACTTAGAGAAGTGTTCATTGGAGATCAGGTTAACCTTGACTTTACCCTCGTTGAAAAGTTTGCCACTGAGACCCAGTAGATGTTTTGCATCCGGGAAGGCTCGCTGTGCAAGGTTGGTAAGTTTCGCATCGCCACATCGGTCCAAGAGCTGGGAGACTTGGTGACCGAACGCCGAATGGGGCTGAACGAGCACTCTATCTGCTTTTGGGAGCTCCTCTAGTTGGTGGTAAAACCTTTTGAGTTCTGGTTGGGACCAGGATTGATCGATACCTGGGCCAGAATATGCGTCATATGATCCTTCAGTAATGAGAGCGATGTGATGCTCAGGCTTTCCAATAATCTTGCCGGCAAATAATGAGAGAATAGCTACAGTCCAAGTTGCTGTCGCGAGGGCGACGACATCTGAGTATATGAAATTTGGTGCTTCATGTTCGAGTATAAATCCGAGAGGTAAGCCAACACAGATACCAACTAACAGAGGCTTCAGAGCATGAGGCCCGCAGAATATTTTCGTGTACTGCCGACCCGTGAGTCTTTGTGCAATGGTGATGGGCTTGCGATACGTACCTGAAACCATAAAAGACCTGCGTGAAGATATCCCTTTAACAAAATACCTTTCAAAGACTTTGCCCAGCGAGATTTGGAGAAGTGACTTACCGGTGTAGGCTCCCACATAGCTTAGAAAATAGATCGACTCTTCCTTCTTCTTGGCAAACAACCATATTAGGACCGAAGTTACAGCTAGACCCCATATGTGCCACAACAAGTATCGAGAAAGTGTCTTCCAATATAGCAGCTTGCGATTCTGCAATTTAATCTCCACGGCGTTTGCGATATCGGCATCAGAAGAGACGATCTCTTCATCACCAGTACCAGCCAATTCGTGTAGCTTAGTAGCATTGAAATCAAGCAAGACTGCCCCGATCAGATAGTAGGCTAGCCCAAAGCCCACGGGGATCCTCAAGGAAATTGAGGAAGAACCGAGACCGAGAACCTGGCCACCATCAATCAAAGAGACCCACTTGTCTAGAAGCGCCACGATGAAATACAACATTGTGCAGCCGATCTAATGGATCATTAGAAGAAACGCGCGTACTCCGGGAATTGGCATACCTCGTCGCCGGCCTGTCGCCAGTGGATAAATCCAGAGTGAAATCTTATGCCAAGTTGGGACTTTTGCAGAGAATCCAAAGCGACTTTAGCTGTATTATTCCATGACGAACTGAACATTATAGGCTTAGGAACACCCGTAAATCGGCAATACCAGTCCTAAATTTGTGAGAACCTTGTCAGATAAAGGGATGGTGGACGTTACCATGAGGAAGATTGTTGATTCATATGATTTTACGAGTTTTAACACCATGGGATCGTTGCTGCTCTTAGCAAAAGCTGACTTCCGTAGTTCTAGAGAAATACTTTGTTGTAACGATCCACGTGCCAGTTTCAAGACACTTGGATCTGTCATTTTTTGGATGTTTTCTCTCTCATGAGGTGAGAGCTTATCCATATGCCAACTCCTGAGAGCGGCGTCATCGATTAAGGCAATCTTTTGGTACCACGTTGTCCAGCGTGAGCCAGTGCGTCGAACCCCGAGAAATAGCAGAAAGATGAATATGTAAATTACTGTTAGATAGATTGCGACATCGTGATGCGAAACGAACGTTGAGACCAGTGGCGAAATAAAGAGCACCGGGATACAGGCAACAATGATAACTCGACCCTGAACAGAACGTTAATAAATCAAGAGACGACCAACTTTAGGAAAATTGAAGGTATATTCGATCACTTACCGATTGAAATGCGGACCCCGTAAATTGGTAGTTGGCGAGTGCGGCTAGTAGGCAAAGATATGTCGTCAAAGCAACGAGATACAGGAAGAAGACAATGGCTGCATGGAACCCGCTAGTGCAAAAGAATGCAATAAACCCGATTGAGCCCGCAACAAGTGTGAACGCCAATCCACCCAGCAATCGCGTAACCACAAAGTAGTTCATAGCAGAGAAGGCCATTGACGCCAAGTAGTAAGTTCCACCGCATGTAATCCATGTTCCAATCGCACCAGACAAGAGCAGAGATATCATCAATGCAACCGTTGCGCTATGCTGTTCTTGATCGGACATCTTTCCACTCAGGTAAAGGCCGTGGCCAGTAGTAGTAAGCATCAGGATATCGATGAGAGCCGGGATGGCGAAAACACTCAAGAAAGTGAACCGCTGGTACGTAGGCATTCCCATTGGCTTCTGATTCTGGTCAACGTCCATTCGTGCTTCTGAGTAGGCCGAATCTAGAGCTTCTGAGGTGTCATTAATTGGAGGTGGCTGATGTCCAGATTCACCATAGTAATTGCGGAATTTCTGGGAAAGAAGTCGCCCGAACTGACTCGGAGTGACATCAAAGTATGCCTCGCACCGCGACCCCAGTGCAAAGAGCTCCGCAAAAGCGGCAGCCTGATCAGGCTGATCGTTGAAAAGCGGATTTCTGTCTGTAACTTCAATGTACACCTCTTCAAATGCTGCCTTTCGCATGATACAAAAAACAGACATAGCGAATATGTCGCCGATAGCGTCAAGGGTAGAATGCTGAAGAGTCAATTCAAGAGCTTCAACTATGGTCTTAAGATCGCTACGATTTCGAGTTTTGAGGGCTCTCAAGACCGTCTCTTCGACCTCTTGGAACAAAGACATCGAGGTTGGCATGTCTGGATGCGAACGTTCGGACTTGCAGTGCCAGTGCAATCTTGTTCTTACTAACTCCTCAGCATTTATATCTCCACCGATGTATCCAGTTGTATTCAACGCCTTGAGCTGACTCAGAGTCGGGGCATCAATCAATGCCTCGGTTACCGCTGACTTTATGCGCCTTGGAATTTCTTCGTTATTTGATTCCGGGGCGAGGGAAAAGCGCTGCAACAGTAGTATATTTTCATCTGGGGTGAGCAACGAAATGTCTTGCATCACCCGTGGAGGCAAACTGTGGGGCGAAACGAGGGTGTCTTGCCATCGACCAAATGAAATCTCAGCAGCAATACACTGATCCCGTGTTAAGCCTTCGCTTGATAAGAAAGCATGGAGCAGGACGCTTAAAATGTCGTGCGAACTTTTGGAGATATATATATCGGTGGAGCTTTGTGACTGGTGATATACCGCCCAGAATTGCTTGCTTGCCACCTTTTGGAAGCCAGAATGTAACCCCAGGAAGACTTGAATGTTACCACAGCTATCATCGAGAGTCTGGGACAACTCCATTGCCAAATCGTTGATACGTTCCGACGAACAAGGGGCACCAAGATTCATGGACTCCGCCCAGAAGTCAGTTTCAGCGATGAACCTTCCCAATTTCTCCCCATAATTCCGGAGTTCGGAAGGACCGACAACTTCCAGGAGTTCTAGTTTTCTCAGGTTTCTCTGGGAGATAACAACATCTCTAAAATCGTCCTCCGTGACATCGACTCCCAAAGGGAAACACCCCAGCCCATCAAGGATGCTACAACCCGTTGCTGATACACAGAGCGGATCTCTCAATGCCGCATCTCGTAGGATAAACCAGTCGGAATCTCCCACACCGGAGATTGTTGCCCCTGGAGCTGCCGTTAAGTCATTGTGTTTGCACAGGCCAACTAGCTCGGTGTTTTTCAAAATAGGGAATAAGTTTCCGAGCTGCTCATTAATAAAATGGGACTGATCGGAATATTGCACCTGGTTTCATAAATCGTTAGTCTGGGAAGGATAATGAGTCGAAGTCACTTACAACTCGCTTGATTTTCCATTGATCATGGAGCTTCATTACACGAGGTTCTTTCAGCCAATTAAATGCACTTAGAGGCTCAAATGGAACAGCTTCAATAGACGCATCAACAAGGGCACTGTGCGAGCCGATCCAAGGAACAGCGCTATAAAAGCTACACCACGAGAATGTTCTCTTCAGAACTGCATTTGAAGGTACTACGTCGTCTCCAAATGTATCCCAGATTAAGACCGTGAAGTCTCTCAGGCAAGCTTGCGAAACAAATGCCTTGAGTGTGGTACGCAAAGCTTCTAACCCGAAACAGTCGCGCCTCTCGCCGTTTTCCAAGATGAGGCAATTACGGACCACGAGGCCAGAGATTGCTCCAGAGTCCAAAATATTTGCATCATGAAGGAATTCGGGAGCCGAGGTCTCCAAATAGACTTCAAGATCGAAGTTGGAGAGTGCATCACTCAGCGCATGCAGGACTTTGTTCGATATCGTCTCATATCCTGCTAGAAGGATACCAGTAAAACCATTGCTACGCCCTTCTTGGTCCTGGAATCGTGTCGCAATGATAGTCATCAACTGATCGATTCCCGAAATAAGCAGTTCTTCTGGCTGCTTGCTCCTTACCGGAATATGCCATAATTTGCCAATATCGAGTCTGCCAATTATAGATTGCGATTTGTGTTGATCACGCGGACGCTGTGCCAACGCGGCAACAACATTGCGCCCAAGGGGGTCGATTATAATCGCATCTTTATCGGAAAATATTTGTGCTTGGTCTGCCGATATCATGTCATCAAAGTGTCCCAGGTAAATTTCAAGGGACTTCGGTTTCAGGTTGTCGGATTTCTTGAGCTTCAGTTGTGATCGCGAGGCTGTATACTTTTGTAAGTGACTTGCAACCTTAGTGGGGAAAACATTATATGCTTCTTTCTAGTGGAACAAATCTGTAAGTACGATTTTTTGGTAAAAGTAGGAAACAATCTTGAAGTCTCCAAAACTTACCCGGGTTGAAAAATGCTGGTAACACTTCTTAAGAAGAGTAAAAACGATGTAAGCGGAGCCAGTGGTAATGGACGCGAGGGCAACGCCAACGAGAAGCTATCTATTGTCAGTATAATCTACAAGGAAATAGTATCCAGCTCACCCATTGCCACCAGTGATCAAAAAGTTGAGACCCGCTACCTGCGTCGATCGGGAGGATGTATGTATGGACCATTCTCATTAAAAGAAAAAGACTGTGAACCTCGCCATATAAACGAATGGCATATAAAGAAGCAACTGTAGCTACCAACTACACATGGAATGCCGTGTATAATCGAGATACCTGAATGGTGGAGGCTGTACAACTGCAAGCCCACAACAACTTAGTTGGAAAGGCTGTGAGAATACTGTGAAGAAAAGGAGTGACGGAAGGCGCGGGAGAAAGATAGGTTCGCAGTGATGAGTCTCTGGTACCAAAATCTCCTTGAGAGCTTGGCTAGAGAAATCTATAAGAAGCACCGGCTCAGTCCCTGCTGGCGTGGGCTGTAGACAGAAAACCCACCATGGACTATTAAAAGCGTCTTCAGCGTAAGCTGAAGATAGAGACAGGGATGAGTAGAAAAAAGTAGGCAAATCCTGATCTTCTCATCCTCATTCGAGGAATTCCAAATTTCTAGCTCGAGGAAGAAGCGGGACGACTCTCAGGATCCGAGAGCTCATGACCTGGTTGCAAGCTTTGGCTTATCCCTACAGGTCGGCGACCAGATAGCTCGTATTCCTCTGATAACCTTTTCAAAGCTTTCATGGCAGGCAAATGCATTACTCAGGATCGCTTGGGAGCCGGGTAGGTACTTGGACTGGAACGAAAGTCTTGATGCATGTAGCATGCAAGAACGAATGCAGGGCTCTTACGGCACTCTAGCACTCCACGACATCGTCCTACATGGACATAGCGAAATGTCAAGAGAGTATTAGCCACTCGATTCAGGACTAGGAAGGAATTACTTAGGATCTAGTCAATTTGAATCCTTGTTCAATTAGACATCTTCGGGTAGGAGTCAAATCAACGCTCTTGCGTCGAACGGCAGCACCAAGTATAGGCGCCAGGGGTCCAATGCTGGTGGTTGCCCTGGGATTGCGAACAGAAATAGTATATGATCTCCCAGGTCGATGGTTTGACAAGCGTGTGCCCCTGGTCAGCTGTCGTGATCTGCCCCAAGTGGTGTGGTGTTGGAAACTTTGAGGGACGTCAAACCTTAGCGAATTTCATTTCTTGGCGTAGATTATCTGCTTAAAGCAGCTAGTCGCAGGGATAAAGCACCAGGGCCAGAGGCTTAAATCATCGTAAATCATCGTTCCGCTGCCTGAAGGTATCCTATCCTTCTCTCCCATCTCCACAATCGTGTTCACAGTTTGTGTTCCCACGCGGTCGTGCATCCGTATCCGCATCGGGGCATACAGTACATAAATGCCACCAGACACAGCATGGGTTGGCTGGTCACTTTGCTCACTAATGCTTCCGTCTCGCAAACTTCTCCTCCTTCAGCCTCCCTGTGAGCCTGTTCCGTCTAACTTCCGCCTCGATGCCGCCCCCGCTGTGCCTGCCAAGTAGCAGGGCAGCGCAGCGCAGACAACCATGACCTTGACCTGGAGGTACATCCACATGCTCCCCTCATAACGGTCAAGATAATAAAACATCGTTTCTGGCATACGATATTGCAGATGATCGATAGCGTGGAGCTTAGTGGAGATCACGGCGTCCCAGACCGCTTCAGCTATGACAGACAACGCAATCCACGCGTCTCCAGGTCATGCTGGCTCTTACGATCATTATATGGAACCTAGTATCCGAGGCAGTGGATCGTTGTTGTGTGTAGACTCTTCCTGCGAATCACTCTAAGGAACATTCTCTTCGTCAGCCACTAGAGCCATGTCTGGAAAAAAGCATTCTCGAAGTCTAAGTGGGCCTCGTACTGCCCCAAATTTGCACGACAGACCTCTTCATCCTCTGGAACCTGAATAGTATATACACTTGACAAGGACGCATAGCTGCTCTTTGCTCCCCCATGAAAACGTTATCATCTTTTGGGAGGATCTACAATTTTCAATTCTTCAACATGCTTTCCAAAGTACTTTTTCAATCTGCTGTTTTAGCAGTGTCCTTCTCGTTGACCGTTGCATCGCCATCCCCACAGGCGGCAATCAGTCCCGCCGAGTCAGAGGCTATTGTCATACCTGTCGCTACTCGCCAACCAGTGGCTGTCGTTCAAACAGTGCCCGCGAAAATCGACAATGTTGCCGTTAATTCTAATACCTCAGTCATAACCTCCAACGTGCCCACGCCAGCTGCCGTTGTCGCTGCAACAACAGTGAAGAGTACCGTTTTGATTTTCGCTCGAGATACTGCATCTTCATACTCTGGATACTCTGGTCTCAATGGCTACGCTATTCCATATCAAGTTGTCGTCGTCCCTCAGGCTGGCGTCAATCTTCCCGCTCTAAATAGTAGCGCGACTTCTGGCAATTATGGAGCCATTGTTATCTTGTCTGAAGTCAGTTATAACTATGGCGGCACAACTGGCTTCCAAAGTGCTCTTACTTCAGCGCAACTGGCCACTCTGTACCAATATCAAGTCACCTTTGGTGTACGGATGGTTCGCTTGGATGTTTTCCCATCAGCTGATTCTGGCACAACAGCTCTTGGTGACTGCTGTGGTGATGGGGTGGAGCAGCTCTTAAGCATCTCTGATACAACTAGATTTGCTACTTCTGGATTGAAGACGTGAGTTCAAAGGCCCACTCCCCCACTTTCCGAGAGTTTCCCCAATATCTAACAACAGCAGTGGGGCAGGAGTGAGCACGCAAGGGCTCTATCATTACCCTGCAACTATTACCAACTCCAGCATCGCTACTGAGTTTATTCAATTTGCTCCGGCTGCTGGTTTTAGCACAGCATCTACAGCTGGCGTCATTAACAACATTGGTGGCCGACAACAAGTATGAGACACAACTCGTGACTTGCGCTTCACTAACAAAAATCAGATGGTGTTCTTTATTGGCTTTGCAACAGACTGGGCCGCTACTTCTAACCTGCTCCAGCATGCGTGGATTCATTGGGCTACGCGAGGCTTATACACCGGATACCGTCGCGTTAATCTCAATACGCAAGGTTTGTCTAATTCTTGAGTCCAACTTTATTCTTGTTAATAGATGGGTTTGGATAGTTGATGACATGTTCCTCGAATCGGATATATACAGCCCCAGCGGTACCACCTTTCAAATCACGCCTGCTGATTTGGCCCAGCATGTTACCTGGATGGGTACCATCAATGCTAAGCTGAATGCTGGGAGTAATTACTTCGTGGAGGTTGGTCATAATGGTAACGGCAACATTGAGGTAAATTGACTTCAACTGGACTTAGTTATGTGAATAATACTCACATGACTCTAGGATTCCGCTGATATAGCGACAGGTAAACGTAAGTAAATAATCTCTTTGAGCAAGTTAGGTCATAGTAATTTGGGAATTGACGCGGACTTTTCCTACCTAATTTTTCCTGCCAATGTCCTTCGTATACTCTCGAGCGTTTTGAATTTTCTGAAAGACGCTGACTTCATGTTGTCGGTATCTAGAATGTGGAAGTGGCCCAATCGAGTATGCAGACCAGATAGACACGCCTCTCGAGTTTCAAAAGCCACTGGGCACAGGGACAAATTTATGGCCAGTAAACGCATTGTCATATCCGTATACCACTGCCTGTACCAACCTTGATGCGCTTAAGGTATGGTGGGCAACTACCACAAACCGCGATGCCTTTGCGCACGTTTCCCACACTTTTACCCACGAAGATGAAGATAATGCCACGTACTACGATGTCACACGGGAAATCTCTTGGAATTCCGCTTGGCTCAAACAAGTCGGCATCGCAGCAGCCTCTAAGTTTAGCCCCAATGGTATAATCCCTCCAGCCATTACTGGTTTACATAATGGCGATGCTCTCAGAGCGTGGAAGGACAATGGGATTGTGAATGTTGTGGGAGATAATACACGTCCTCCTCTATTGAACCCTGTAAGAAATTAACTAAAATCCTGGCTATTTCCTAATTATCCTCGCTGACTTTCGGCCCACAGCAAAATGAGCATTGGCCACTGATCACAACAGTTGCTGCAAATGGGTATGCCGGGATACAGATCACTCCACGCTGGGCTACTAACATCTACTATAATGTCTGTCTCATTCCATCTTCAATTGTATTGTTATACTGACTTTTCAAGTGTAATCTTCCCGCTTGTACCGTTCTTGAATGGATCAACACATCTGCAGGCAAGGGAGATTGGTACGCCTTGTTGGCAGTCGAGAAGAATACAAACACCCGCCATCTTCTCGGGCTCCACCATGACCCTTACATGTTTCACCAAGCCAACTTAAATTACCAAACAGCTAGCGAGACTACCATTAATGGTGTTAGCACAAAATATTCTATGTTGCAAGCATGGGTCGAAATCGTGGTACAAGAGATGATTAGACTGTGAGTCGTCCGCTGAAATACTCAGTGTCATTCGACTAATCTATGTTTCAAAGTGTCAACTGGCCTATCATCTCAATGAAACACGACGATGTGAGTAGCCTTAGATCGTCATTACATGAACGTATACTGACACCATCTTACGCAGATTGCACTTGCATTTGCCAACCGTATGGCGAGAGATGGCTGTGGTGCCAGCCTCACGTTCAACGTGGACCCAACGGCAAAAACCATCACCGGCGTAACACTCACAACCACCACCGGTAACACCTGTCCCACCACGCTTCCCGTGACCGTTCCAGGAACAGTGACGAGTACCCAAGGATTCAAGACGGAGCAGATTGGTACGTCGATGCTTCCCTCTAACTACGTTTTGGAAGTCATATGTATTGATCCTCTTCTAGGTTCCGATCCTATGACTATCTGGGTACAAATGTCGGGCTCTCCTGTCACATTCACCCTGTCTACACCAGTTCCTCTCTGAAGAGTCTGAAGAGGATCTTTAGTACTAGGTATAAGTAATGATTAGTACGGTACGAGAGTTTTAATTGAAGGGATTCGTGTGGTAGTAATGCAGAGCGTCAATATAGCAAACCAATCACGTCGTCTGTAGCTCAAATATCAGATATAATTATTATTCGACATTTGAAACCCTTCATGGTGCTTATGTCATGCGTCGTAAGGGTATCATTCGGATTCATGCAAGTCAAACTGCGGTGAGGGATTTCCCTTATAGTGGCAACACGGCACCGAGCTCTGGTAAATGCCATCCAGCCAGCGATAATCCTGCCGCAGTCACGGCCCGGAGAATCCTGGTCCGGCATATACGAAGATCCTTCCCCGCAAAATGGCTGCGAAAAAGAACACGTTGGACTCGGTTCCTGCATGATGAACTATCTTAGTCTCTCGATGCTCTTAGATTGCGTAAAGCCTCGACTGTGCTTAAACACTACTCAAGTACTGCGCTGCGCTGCATACCATAGCACCCCGCGTTTCCCAGCTCAGCCCTGTGACCTGCCTGGTACTCGCTGGCTTACGCGTCGTATGCTGTGGATTACACTGAGCGCCAGTACCGTGGATGTACTTTTTATGTACTGTAACATTCTGTCACATCCGCGGACTCTTTCAGGAGATATTGATTTGCGTTGGGTGTATCTAAAAAGGAAAGATCTTCCGATTCGGGTCGTACGATGCTGTTATGCATAATAGTACGTTAAGTGGAAGTGGCGTGGCTATGCTTGTGCTACTGGAAAACTCTGGCCGTTTATTGAGTCAGTCAGCGATGAGCCGAGCTGAAAGCTTCGAGGCTTTTTCGCAGGTCTTCTTATATCTTTTGGCCTCATGATATTCACGCTCAGCGGAAACAACGTATTTGCATAAAGATCTTAATGCTTACGTAGATTTTGAATTCTCGTAATCTATTTTGATTTTTAGGTAACACAAAGCCTCGGGTAGTGATCTACGCTTTCTGGTAGTCGCATTCACATATCTTCATTCGCTGCTTGGCATAGGTTCTTGCGCTATCCACTATTCAACGAAGTATATCAAACTTCCCAGGTACATCTGCCCTCATCCTCGTAAGGTCCGCTCCCACGGTCCCTCGTGTGGCTTGCGATGTCTCCCTCGTGGACTTCACGACCTCGTGACAAGTTAGACGAGACCGACGCAACACCCAACGCTTCTGCTAATAGATCATGTCTCTCACGCCGGTCAAAAAGATTCTGGACGCTGCTCGCTGCAGGCATCATCCTCTTGGTCGTAGCGATCGGACTCGGAATCGGTCTTGGAGTTGGCCTGTCGGGAGGCTCGGGAGATGATTCGGGAGACGGAGGTGGAGGATCAAGCGCGCCTCTACCCCCAAACAATAACACCAATGCTACCTCTGGTGAATACTGGAAACCCGCGTCTGGCATATCCTGGCAGATCGTCCTCCAGAACCCGCCTACCGACACATCGCTCAACGTCTCGGTCTATGACATCGACTTATTCGACAACAACGCCTCTACAATCTCTACTCTACACGCCCAGGGTCGGAAAGTCATATGCTACTTCTCAGCCGGCAGCTACGAGCCCAAGCGACCCGACTCGAGTCAGTTCACGAAAAGCGATTACGGCAAGGAGCTAAAGGGCTGGCCAGGTGAGCACTGGCTCAACACAAACTCAACCAATGTCCGCAACATCATGAGCGCCCGACTTGCTCTTGCCTCCAGCAAAGGCTGCGACGGTGTGGATCCAGACAACGTGGACGGCTATGACAACGACAGTGGTTTCAGCCTCACTCCCTCCACCGCAGTGGATTTCCTCAGCTTCTTGGCCATCGGCGCGCATGGCTACAACATGTCGATTGGGCTCAAGAATGCTGGCGCGATCGTAAACGCCACGGTTGACTTTTTGCAATGGGAAGTCAACGAGCAGTGTGTTCAGTACCAGGAGTGTGATTTGTTCCAGCCATTTATTGAGGCTGGCAAGCCGGTTTTTCATATTGAGTACCCTGATTCGGCACCGACGATTTCGTCGAGTGCGCGAAATGGCGCCTGTGATGATTCTGAGGCGCATGGATTTTCGACTGTTCTCAAAGAAATGGATCTGAATGACTGGGTAGAAGATTGCTGAGTGACAGCACATAGAACACAAGACATAGAACATCAATGCCTTGATTATCCAGCACATTGTTCCCATATGGCACTTCCCTGTGCATTTCTACGGTTTCTCGTATCAAAATTTTCTTTTTCGTTCTAAAACTAGGTATCCTAGTATTTGCCATTTGTTCGCTATCCACCAACCGATCCCAACGTTCCAGCTTCCACAAGGGTTACAAAATCTCCACATTGATATCGAAGCCACGGAAACTACCAGGTCGTGTAACTTTTCTAGTGGCTTCGACTCAGCCGCATAGCCAGCCACCCAGATTTCCCTTTCCGCCACCCGAGACCCAAAAGGAAAAGTTGCCAAAATGTTTCACTTCCACGCTACTTCCACACAGGTTCCTCGCAGCTCTTAGACACTTTGTCCTACCACACCTATCTCAAGGAACGCTTTCCCAAACAGCCACAGAGAACGCATCTTACAGCGTAGTAATCGCCGCCGGAACGACAGCTGACATTTTGTATCAGAGGATCAAAAGATGTGTTCAGCTGACATCTTTTGTAAGCGGGTATCAATAGTCGGTTCGTCCTTCTTTGCTCGCGTTCGCTCCACGAAGGAAGGACCGACTATTAGGCGAATATTCCCTAGAAACCCAAAGGATATATCCTATGCCCGTACAACAACACCACGAAATCTTCGCGTTTTCCTGGAACGCGCGGCTGAGCGGTACAGCATAACATGTATTGCTACAACATTCCCGATCTTCCCGGCCGGAAAACCGAATAGAAATATTGGAGATTTGGAAGATATCTTAGAACACAGCATATACTCCGTACTAGAGTCTTCACGTCGTTCCGTATGTTCTATCGAAGCCTGGATCGACAATGCATGCGCACGCACGCACGCACGCACGTACGTTTTTGAGATCCTTCTCAGCTTTACGGAGTACTCTACTATCCGCATTCCGAGAGCGAGCCCTGTTCAAGCCAAGGCGATTGTCGCCGATACCCGCACTGCGGGGAAGTTTAATCAATAGGATGGCGCGATACTAAACAAGCGTTCGTATGTCTTGCAGCAAGTCCCTGGATCGGGAAAGCGGGTCATATTGTATGTCGTTTTAAGGCTGGAAAAGATCGATAGGCAAGAGGGCTTAAGCGAAACTCTCGTATAGCCCATAAGTGTACTGGGATTAGCTTTTACTGGCTATACCAGTAGTACACCGGTATATTTGTTCTGTATGACATCTAGAATGACGTCTTATATTAGGTCGATTCGTTCGGTACTTGTGAGTTTTCAAATTCAAGATGACCGTGTACCGGTATATCACTTATAATAAGAAAACGTTTATGCCGTCCTAATAAGGTTAAATTTTAGCTTTTCCACGGTAGCTCGGGAGCTAAAATCTAATTTCAGCCGTGGTTGTGGGACTAGGTAGTTTCCCGGGAGCGGGACTGGCTAGCGCCTGTCAAGAACAATTATCAGATTTGGCATTTGAGCTTAATCAGTAGTCAATTGCTGTGTCTCTGAGAAGCGTAATCATCAATGCACAATCGTATATTCAGGTGGCTGGTACGACTACGAGGATCCACGAGGCTGAAATCCTGAAGACCCTACAGTAAGCTTTGACGACAAATGGGACCTATTTGGAAATGGGAGTTACGGTCCTACCTGGCCTGGGGCTGCGACAATGCAAGGCAGGGATAAATGCACTGCAAGTAAAGAATTGAGTTGCACAACAGCCATGTTCCCTTTCAATACGGAGTAACCCCAGGTTACTCAAACCGTACGCACAGTCCGTTACTAAGACGAGGTGCCTCTGCTTAAACTAGTCAAACGCCCAGGTCGTCAAAAGTCGGAGACGAAAGCAAGAACCACACGGAAGCATCCATCCACGATTTCAAGCGAAGTCACCGAGTCTGGCCAACACCAATGCATGTCTATTCTGCACGTTCCTCAACTATAATTGCGTCATCACTACCTTTCAAAGTGCCATATCATTGGTAAATCCGAGCCATCCTGTCCAGAAACTAGCGTAATAATCCCCGGACAAGCCAGTGATGAAGACGCTGCCACAAGACGACCGAAGATCCTTGACGAGCGTACTTTCATCAACCGTTAACGGCAGTGAGTGCACAATGCACGCAAGCGCATCGCGACCAGCATTCGACGAGTCTTGGAACGCTGTCATGGTTTTGTGGAAGCCATGCATCTGATACGCTGAATAGGCCCCCTCGAATACGACGGTAAGGTTGGCCGACTTCATGTACCTTGAGTCAGGGATTGTCCCCGGATTATGAATTATCTGCTTATAATTAGTTCATGGTTCGTCGATCAGGAGTGCCGCTTTAAAAAAGGGTGGCAGACACTTGCTGCTTTATCCGCGCGTTGGATGTTTCCGAATAGGGGGCAAAGAAAAGTACCGATTTGAAACATTAAAGAACCGATTACATACCAAAGGGTCCGTTCCAAATCCAGTCTGAGAGGTTACTGACTCCGCTAAGGTGTCAAGGAATAGTGCACTGGCAGGTTGGTATTGGGAAGGTGTCTCGTCTAGAAATATGCCCTGCATGCCGAGTCCGGGGATGGGAGAATGGTCAGACCACGCCGAATATGTTTCAATATCCCGTAAAGCCAGTGAGATATTTCGATTGGTATAGCTTGTCGAAACATATCCAACGGTGCGCACATTAGCGTGCTTGTTGAGCTGTGGAATCTCTCTCGTGTAGTTGCTATCAGGTCTTGGTTCTACACCTGGCCCGCTGGCAGGATTGACTACCACAGTAAAATTGAGGCGGGGATGGTTTGTGATCCTAGTCGTCGTCAGCTTGAAGTCATCTGGAGGCAAATATGAAAGTATTGGTGGCGTACGCAGTGAGCAAGGGGTCCCACGCTCCCGGAGAGGGATAAACGTAGAGGGGAACTAGAACGGTCCCTTTCGGTGTCGAAGGGTTTTTCCGCCCAAACATAACTGCAATTGGCACCACGAGGACTATCACGGCTAACCCCAAGAGTGCCCAAAGTAGGTACTTGGGGATACCGTAAAGTTTAGACGTGCAACAGTAAGCTCTCGAGTTTCTGGGCTTCATCGGTTAAAATGTTCTTGGGCTTCTTTGTAGTTTGACAAGGAGAAAGGAAGATGCGACCGAGCTTTATGCTAACGATGGTGCCAAGAAAGCTCGATCTATTTAGAGATGGGATTGTCGCACAATATGGATTACAATTTTCGCATGATTAAATGACTACCGAATTCTGTTAAACCTTCAGTGTCTCTCAGCTAGCCAGTTACCAAACTTCCTAGCTAGTCCAGAACAATGGCATCTCGCAGGGTATGCGGAAGAATAGTTCCATATGCGATATATTCACCAATCACCACTGGGTAAATGTTATAAAATCAGGTACTCTCGCTGATCATACACTTCTCAAGAAAACAAGTCGGGTATTTCAGAACTTTTGCAGTTATTTGAGAATATCTCTACTGTATCTCCTCAAAGATGGTCAGTACTACCGATTCTGGCTCCTCCAGTCCTCGACTATCACCTTCGACTTCGGGCTCAGCCTCAGATATTGGCACACCTGGGACGGAGAGATCGACTCTGTTCAGCGGCTCACTAAGCAACCTTTTATATCCCGACCAGCAATTCATCGCCGTGATTGGAGGTCTTGGATACATTGGAAGCCATACTTGTTTCGAGTTATTGAAAGCAGGGGAGAATATAATCATCATCGATAATCTGAGCAACTCATTTCGCAGTGTGTATGATCGCCTCGAGCTACTTTCAAAGCTCCACTATGAGGGGCATGAGGCAGATGCACCAGTTATGAGATTCTATGAAGCGGATTTTCGTGATGAGACGGCCATAAAGTCAATCCTCAGCGAATATTCGCAGCCTACTCGACGATTTGCAACCACAGATGACGACTCCGTCATAAATTCAACAATCAAAGGCGTTATACATTTCGGCGCATATAAATCAGTATCAGAAAGTATTCGAAATCCACTCAAGTACTACGCAAACAATGTTGCTGGCGTGATTGAGTTCTGTGCAACCTTAAGGGACTACAACATCAAGACTTTCATATTCTCATCCTCAGCGACGGTATATGGATCTCTTGCCAACTCTGGTGTTCCCCTGAAGGAGGAGTACTGCACCCATCAGACGGAAACTTTCATCGATCACGACGGCCTAATCAGAACTACATTTGGAGGCTGCACTGGCCTCACAAATCCTTACGGACGATCAAAATGGATGTGCGAAGCAATTCTATCGGATCTCGCGCTTGCAGATCCCGAATGGACAATTATCGCCTTGCGATATTTCAACCCAGTGGGGTGTGACGAGTCAGGACTTCTCGGTGAAGACCCTCGTGGTGTACCGACAAATCTGATGCCGGTGGTATTGAACGTCCTTGCGGGCTCCTTACCTGTACTCGATATTTTCGGAACCAATTACCCCACTCCTGACGGCACAGCCGTGAGAGATTTCATTCACGTTACCGACCTGGCTCGGGGACACATTGCAGCCCTTGCGGCAGCCTTCAACGATCGAGTTCCGAAGGGTTTCAGAACATACAATCTAGGCAGTGGGACTGGGAGCTCGGTTTTAAATGTCATTAGTGCCGTAGAAGCCGTGTCGTCCGCGAAGATTCCAATCCGGACGTCGACCGGAGAGATGGTGACGTTGGGATTTGCGTTGCGATGCCAAAAAGAGCAGAGGTTGAGCTGGAATGGAGAACGGAGAAGTCGCTTGAGACAAGCTGTCGGGACATATACAACTTCCTGGAGAATAAACGCGGAGATCCAGTTCCCATCGGCTGACCGAGTGGGTGCAATCTGTATGCTTCATTAGTTGCGATTCGTAAATGGGGGGCAGGGATGATATTGGATCACAGATTGGGTCGCTGGCGCTGGTCAATCAGTTAAAAGTATTATATTGATATGTATTCGAAGAATGGGTCTTATCGTGATAAGTTGTTGATGCGTATTGTGATGTTGAAGAGAGGGGAACTGAAGTCTTCCAGGTCGGCGGTTTACGCTGACGTAAGCAAGCTAACAGGGCTGGTGGGGCAAGGGGAAGAGGCAACCCACTATCTACAACCTTGCCATAAAGATAATTGGTGCTGATAGTAGGTAGTAAAGGGCGTTCGTAAAAAGTTAAAGATGTAAATTATTAGGGTTCAACATCTTCAAAGGCCCTGACTTTCAAATGAACCCCAGATACCGGTAGCCTCTTATGGCTACTGTAGTTGAATACTAGAGATTAAAATAATGTAGCGCTCTTGTATTCAATCTAGCGTTGCGATAAAGTTACTGCGTAAAATAGGATGTCACAATAATAATTACGGTCCAGCTTTTTTAACAGACTGATTTTTGGAACCTTTCATAGATACTTCAATAACTATAGAACTTGCTTATATTCCTTTCGGGGCGATGTCTAGCGAAGCATATCCTTAAGTTCATATTTATATAGGGGTTCCCAGAGTCTCCCTATTATCTAGATCAGTCAAATATGTGCTGTCCAAGGTCGGAAAGAGATCCCAGCCAGCCTTCGAGAACCACATATTCATCTTACTCCAAATTTGACGGTGACCTACAAAAGCCGCACCTTATAAACCTCTCATACATTCTTTTGATTATTCTTTTCCTTTTATCGGTCTCTGTCGCGCGACTCTGCCGTTCGATTCCGCGGTCTTCTTTCCCAATCTTAAGACACAGTGTGAGAACTGCTCTGCCGTACACCTCACTTTTGTTGAACTACTCCAGGTATGACAGGCAGTTGCAACATGTCACTAAGATATATCTTCCGCTAGTTTGATGTCCTAACGAAGTCAATACTATTCGACTGAAGCGTTCCGCGAATCTCTCGCCCAATAAAAGGGGGGGTTATAGGCTTTACTTTAATACTTCGCAGAAACATGAAAAAGAGTTTCAGTGATGTTTGAGGATAATACTAAGATCTACTATCATCTGTCTATCTTTTAAGCATGAATTTCGTTAAGGAATACTTCGCTCTTGAAGATTTTTATTATTATTAGCTACATACGGAGTAACACTTCTTAAGTAGACGGGGCCTAATTACTTACTCATAAATGAGAAATAGATAATGCATAAGAGGTTTGAACTTGCCTTGAAACCCAGGTTCGAAGTAACTCTCTTTCACATTAGTCTCGCTTGGAATGAGACAACATTCGTTACAGACTCACGGTTGTTTAAAGTAACGATGTTTTTAACGGATGCATTTTCTTTCCTTTCTCCAGATTGAAATGAAGTTCCATGTCTTGGATCATAGTTTGGAAGGTTCCATGGGATACTTAGTTTCTGGATGCCTAGGTAATGCACGAATCAAGTGGAATCTTACTTCCAAGAGTTGGCTGGCGTAGGGACCTAAGAATGGCCACAAGAGCGCATTCCTTTCACACGAGAAGACACAAGAAGGTATTTCAGGTTTTCGTAAGTGCTGGAAATGCATCGCGTAGTTTGTCGTGGCAAGATTTAGAAGATATGCTCCTTTGTTTTGTTTCGAATGTCTCGTTGTTAACCCTTACACATTTTCATATAAAGCCTACCTTTTCCAAGTTGATGGTGCTTCATCACAACCCCCACTTCCTATTCATCATTCAGCAACATACATTCAACCTCCTCGACCAACCAACAGGCCGAAATGGACGCCCCGACCATAGGCTCCATCACCTTCCTCAAAGGCGCGTATCTGGAAGGGCCAGAAGTCTTCTCGCAATCTATAATTCCAGCTCACCGAGAACTGTTAATCGTAGTCAATTGGTTCACTCAATCTCAACTCCGACATATTGCTGCCGAAGACGTGGACCCGAAGAAGTGCCTCCGGATCAGAATTGTTGTTTATACACGGGAATCCCGGCACAAGAATGGCGGCTCTCCTGTCGCTACTATTATTCAGTGGGTTCCAGAACTATCTCAAGATGACAGTTCAAGGTGGTGTCCCATTTCCCCGGCCGAGGAGTTACTTTTCCAGGTCCAGTGGGAGGAGGAAGATTGCACCTTGAAGGTGCGCTGGTGCACGAAGATGGGGATTAGAGACGAATATGGCGAGCGTCCTTGGCAAGATGCAGTGGTGGAGGATGAAGATTCCGAAATCTCTGAGCATAACTCGAACGAAGATGGCCAGGACACCGAGAACTCAACCAAAGCCCCCTACATCACAAACAAATGCATTGCCGACCCGCTCAGCATCGAAGGACAGCAGAGCGGTGCCATTCTGCGCATCATGCGCCAGCCTCAAATCCTCTACAAAGTGGCCGGCGGGGCCCCAACGTTCACAAGCCTAGCAGTAGGAACAGACATGCAAGTTGGCGACTGTGTTGAAGTCATCGCACAGGGCGTTCGCGGCGGTTCAGGCTGCACAGTAACCAACGCAAGATCTGGCGCTGCTGTTGCGGTTCCGTGGAAGACCTTCTTGCCGGTCGGTACGAGGGAGTTTTGCGACTGCAGTGGCGGGGAGTGTCGTTGTGTGTATGTTGACTTTGCGAGGAATTTGGAGTTTAGGGAGCGTGGGCGCGTTGATGGGTATCGGGCTTGGGATAGGTTTTCTGTTGGTGGAACTGGGTCCGTTGGGTAATATGAGAATGCGGGTCATGTCTTAGCAAGAGGCTTTTCTCGCTTAAGCAAACAACAACCCCCTTCATTAACATCCACTCCCAACTCCCACCGCCAATTCACCGCTACCCAGCCAAACATGCCCCAAATTTCTGTTGCACATCGCATCGAACTAGTCGTCGAAATAAGGTTTCGGCAAAAGCCCAAATTGTTCAGATGAAGATATATCTCCCCGGTTTTGCCGTCTGTTTATTGCCAAAGAGGGAAAGGTCGCAGTATCCACGCTAAGGATTGATATCAAACGCTAGTTGCAGTTACAGTGCATAGGTACGTAGATAGGTAGGAAATTCAACGGCGCTAGGGAATAGTATGTGTGATATGGAAATTTGGAAAGGGCTCGAGGTAGGGATGGAATATCAAGCTAAGCTTAAGCTTGCAGATGGAGTGTTCAGCAGGGGTCGCAAGGCTTCAAGCGATGAAGCTCTTCAAAGTGTCGGTTTAAAAGTATTGGGGAGTATCCAGAATATTGTAGGGTTGAGGAGAGATATTTAAAATCAAGGCAATCACAGTACTGCTACACGAATTTGTTGCGAGACTACTCGGACTTGACAGGTTATGTGTAGCATTGTATTACTGCCATCTACATCTGATCCGTAACGTATATCCGCATATTCGAGAAAACCCCTATATTCTACTCCCGCTCATTATTCCCTACTCAAGCAAGCTCCAACTCCTTCCTCTCCACATTCAGCACCGTCCGCAAGTGCTCATATCTGAGCGGCACGCCTTTATGTTGACTCAACAACTGACTAGTCTTCAACACATTCTTGATCTGCCTTCCATTAATCTCTACACCCGCCAACCGATCAAGCTCGCCCTCGCTCAGTTCATGCTTAACGCCCCTCTCCAAGAAATTACGCCACACTTTGACACGGGCGCTCTTATCGAGACCAGGGTACTCCATGCTGATATGAATGCGAGATTGGAACGCCGGATCCATGTTCTTGACGCGATTGGTTGTGAGGAAGAGAATGCCTTCGTAGTATTCCAGTGTTCGTAAGAAGATGGAGACGATCTTGTTGCGTTCGAGATCGTGGGCGCTGCGCGCTTCGAGAAAAACGTCGCATTCGTCGAGGAGGAGGACTGCGTTCCATTTCGCTACCATTTCAAGGATAGTGGTCAAGGAGGATTCGACTTCCGAGCTCTTGATGCCGAGATCTCCGGCTGACATCATGTACAGTGGGACTTGCATGTTCTCTGCTACAGATTCAGCAGTGAGAGTTTTACCGATTCCTGGTCCACCGGACAAAAGCATGATGATGCCTTTGCCTTTCCCGGAAATGACATCGTCGAAACTGTCTTTGTATTTTACTTGTGACTCAGCGAACGCGAGGATGAGCTCTTTTTGGTCGGCTGGGAGGACGAGGTTGCTGAATGCGGCGTTATTCCAGACGATTTCGGAGATTTCGTCAACGAAAAATGATAACCATCGTTTTGTCTTGAGAGCATAGCCTTTGAGGAGGGAGGAGCAGTGCAATAGATGGTCTTCAGAGAGAGCGATAAGCTTTGTGTCTGTGCCGGTAGCGGCGGCATTGTGAGTTGAGCGGTGATTTTGCTGGTCGTAATCGTCATCATACTCCTCTTCTTCTTCGTCGTCATCGTCGTCGTCGTCGTATTCCGAGTCATTATCTTCTTCGTCGGAATCTTCAGGTGTGTCGGCTTTGGATTTCATTTTGAGAGCTTGAAGGTGTCCGACGCTGTTGGGATTGAATTTGCCGTACGCGTGGGTGTCTATGATGATACGGGAGTCGATGGTGACCTTGATGTCTTGACCGCACATGTTCTTGCCGATTGCAAATGACTTGTAGGATTTGTAATGGTAACCGTGGTAGTGTTCAAACAGCTTACCGCGCTTGAGGAGCTGGGCACGAATCTTCTTTTGCTCAGGGTGAAACTCGAGAGGGATGGCGTCGAGTGCGGAGATGGACATGGTGCCCGCGAAGGACGTGACAACATGGTGGCAATTTGCGTAGCCAAATTTGTCGCCGTCCCAGTCAACCTTCTGACAGTTCAGGCCATAGACTGGACCATACTTTGGGTGATCGTAGTATGATCCCTGAGAGAATTTGGAACCGCAGTGACGGTCCCATTCTTTTGTATAGATGGTAGCACCAGGTTGGAAGATGGTCCATAAGTAGCCAAAAGTGATCACCTTGTTCTTGACGAAGTCATTCTTTGCTTCGATGGTGTCCTTGAGTTCCGCCTCAAGGGTTGTGTGTAGTAATTGCAGGTGACTCTTTGTCTCTCCCTCTTCTTGCTCTTCGAGAGCTGCGGTAAATTGAGTCCAACGATGAACGAATGGGTTGAAGGGAGCCTGAAAGATGAGTCGCTTCAAGTTGGTTGTGACACCTTGGATTGTGTTAGGTGGTTCAAGTTCTGTGGGTGAGTGAACGTACCTGGATAATCTTTCAAGACCTTGGATAGAACTTTCTTCAACAAAGGGCTTTGAACGACGATGCTATCGATCTCGAGCTTCTTTCTAGAATCGAAACTCTTCTTGTTTCGAACCAGGATAGCAAATCGAGCAGTAATCTCGTTCTCGGCAGCCTCGTCGAGATTATCGGGGTACTTGTCAGTCCATGTGGTGCGACCTCTTGCATCTTCCTTCTGGTAGAGGTTTTTGATGTCACATTCCATACCGACGTCAGGAACATTTTCAGTTCCGTTTGATTCTTTTGAGGGGGCCGTCAATGCGGTGACGAGGGCTTCAAGAGCCTCAACCCCGTTCTCAGTTGCACCTGGCGCCATTGTGAAGCTGAAGAAACTGGAGAAGTTGATATTATGAAGAAGCGAGTAGTTACGGGAGGAAATATTGGATGTGTGAAGAAGTGGAATATCAAGCAACATGAATAGGAAGAGACGGTACTTATAGATAAATCTGCCTCGACTAGGTAATTTCGGCCAGCAAGGCGGACCTCTGACTCAACTTTCTGTGCCATAAGGCGGCGTAGAGTTTGTTGGTTTGTTAGTTGTAGTGAGTAACATTAGACGAAATAGGAAAAGTTACACTTTTCATGGTTCAATTAGGTCGAGGAGGTATGACTATTCGCTGATCCAACTAGGCATTAGGCTTCTGCCTTGCAGCGGACCGTAAGTTCGCATCATCCAACCAATAAGGCCATAAGTCTCCCAGAGCTCCACATGTTTCCTAGGCAGCTCGAAATGTTGGAAATATACTTCTACTATCAGGAGTCAAGGCAGAAGGTTGAAGTTGGGATGTGGAGAAGGAAGGAAGGAAGGAAGGAAGGACGGGACGGGGCGGGATGCAGCGATATACCTGGTGTACCGTACAAGTACAGTAGCAGATTTAAGCTCGGGGTCTGGTCTGCTCACGTGCTCACGTGCCCACGTGCCCACGTGCCCACGTGCTCACGTCTCAAAGTACGTACCTTTTAAGTGGGGGAAGGATTTCATTGCAACTTTACCCGCGTTGAGTTCGCGTTTTGCCTCTTTGCAACCCCGCCATTCCAAACTTCACCTTCAGGTTGATGAAAACTATTAATATATGACATGAAAAGATGCCATACAGCTCGATAGCGGCCGCTGAGCGCGCAGCCCTGGTGGTCCTTGAAGGCGAAGGGCAGGACTGGGACAGCCAGAACTGCGGCGAGTTGGCCGAGTTGATCCTCTCGGTAAGAATCTCCCCACCCACCCCCACCCATCCCTTGTGTTCTGCTCTGCCCCTCTGCCCCTGCAGCCTTGCAGAATCTGACCTATAGCAGAGTAATCCACATCAAGTCGCGTTGGCGACTGGCATCGCGTCCACCAACGACCAGGCTCCGACTGCAGGATCGTATTCCGCGATATCGGGAGTCGTTGAGTCTGCACCTAAATCTGAAGCTGCAGACGCCGACGAGGACGAGGACGCCGACGAGACTGGACCTGGAGTTCTCCTCGAGTTGGACTTTGACGCGGAGCCATCTCCAACACGCGCTTCTGAACCTGAATCTGTACCTGCACCCGCCCCTGCGACTGACGACGACCAGCAATTCTTTCACCCGTCTGCGGCCTCTACAGAACCTCCCCAAGCACCTCCCAATAGTGATGTTACGCCTGCTTCAAAATACGTGGGCCACGACTCCCAAAGTCGGTTGAGGTTATTCCATCAAGAAGACCGCTCGCAAACCGTTGCAGCCACTCAGGCGCAACGCTTCCTTGCCACAATGGAGATCGAAAACACCCAGTTGAGCACGCTCTCTCCGACCCAAGAAAATTCTTCCTCGGCCTACGATCGCTTTGATATCGAGAGATCTGTTCCTCCACTGAGCTCCGATCATTCCCAGGTTGCAAATGAAGGCAACGCATTTCATACTCAGTCTTCTTGGAAGCAACAATATTCTACGCGGACTGAATCGACAGTCCACACATACAAGGAGAACGATACTGGACACATTGACCTTGTTATCGATCCCGAACCCGAGGCTCCATACGAGGAACCGGAATCGCAAGATGCTTCTTACGCTGTCCAAACCGCTGGATCATTTGTTGGCCATGGCCATGGCCACCCAGAACCACCGGAAACTCCTGCCCCTCCAGTCAATCCATTTTCTCACAAGGGCTCAGTCCTTAAAGGACATGAAATGTTTGGTGCGACCCAGCCATCAGTAGGGCGAGCCGCAGAAACTCCAACATCTGCGCGACCTTCGCCCAACATTTATGACGACTTCACATCTCCTGCTCGCAACCGCTTACTCTCATCTCCACTTGCACAGCGAAATACCAATCACGAGGAGCAGACACCACTACAATCTTCTACTCGAATTACTCTCTCTCAATCAATGACGGCTATGCCTAAACTATTAACAGTATCAAAATTGGCCCGAACTTTACAGCGAACGAACTCCTTACCAGAACCCCGAAAGTACGATTCAAGGAAAGAGAGCCAAGAGAGACGGAAGCGTGAAGCAGAGGCCACGCTAGATTCAGGCTCAGAAACAGAATCTGATATTGAGGCTGACCCGACAGACAAGAGACTACGGAGAGAACGGGATATTCAGAAGAGCATATCGGGAGTCACGCTTAGCCGCCCAAGGTCATCGAGCGCTATAATGGAGGCCGACGCGCCACAAGCATCACGTCGGCGAAGCATCGAAGAAGATTACGTTGCACAGTGCGCTGGTTTTGATGCAAGAGATACGCAGCAGGACAGCAGTGCAGGGAACACACAGTCTTATGACGGTCCAAGAGATGCACAAGATGACATCGTGATTCCGAATTCCCAGAGAGCTGAGGAGGGAGTTGTTGAACCTGTCGTGGCTCTATTACGACACGCGCCTCCGAAGCCTCATACTTCTACGGACAATCTGCCATCTATTGCAGACTCGCCACATGATTCAGAACGTGTTCCAGCTACCGAAACAGAGTCTGCAGAACAGGATAAGGCCGTAGATTCTTCGAAAGATGAGCCTGGTCAAAGTCTTCCATTACAAGAAATGTCTTCAAATAGAATGGATCTTCGAACACCTGCAGCGAGCAAGGTCGAAACCAGGGCTGAAGGACCCGATGAGATAATTCTGGAGTCAAGTCCTTCCCACAACCATGTACGTCCTATGGGGGATATTGGCCTTTCATTTGACGGAGATAACGAGGAAGATAATGACCTTTTGACAAACCCACCAGGGTTTACACAAGATGAGGGGTTTCTGGACGCTATCAAAGACCCGCCTCTTGATCTCCCCTCTCCGCCTGGGCCCCCCGAATCTTCGGATCTATCCTCCATAGAAGATCCGGAAGCGTTGCTTACTACTATCGAGACCCCTGACCTAGCGCCGGATTTTGCAGCACAACCAACGAATGGGGAACACAATCTGGGCAAGGAGCAGGTTTCGCCACCCAGTATCGAAAATGAGAGCATTGCGTCTCAGCCAAATCAAGACCACTCGGAGGAAGTGAAAGCTCAAGACGAGATTGCAGGTCGTTCTGTGAGCAGAGCCATAACACCAACGATCCCCGAAAAAGAAACTCAAGATGAGTTGCAAAAGGAGATTACGGAGCTTACCAGTGAGAAGGATACTACTCTCCAAAAGCCGAAGAGTACTCCTGATCAATCGTCCACTAAATTGCAACTACCCGTGGCAAAACGCCTGAGGACAAAGAGTGAACTAAAAGGGCCTTCTCAGAGTTTAAGGCGATCTGCAGACTCTATTCAGAAGCTTGAGGAAGACACTGCTACTCCGCATCGTTCTGGTCGCGCTTCTAGGTTATACACAGGAAAGAGGTCTATTATATCAGAACCTTTGAAGAATTCTACCTCGGCAAGATCTGCAAAACTTTCTTCCTCGGTTTCCAAGGACCCAATTGCAACCCCGCAGTCGACCCCACGCCCTGCAGATATTGATTCTGTAAGTGTAGCTTCATCCACACGATCATCTCGGCGAGCAGCCGCTATTCAAATCACTCCAAACCAGCAGAGCCCGATATTCGCTGCCCCGAAACGCAATTCGAAACGAAAATCTGACGCTATCTCTTTGGACGGCGGTGAGCAAGTTATAGCGCCCTCTCGTGCTTCTAAACGCCAATCCACCAGTCGTGCGTTGCGAGATGATAGTGAGGACCCAATAGCCCTCACTTCCAAAGTTGCTACAATGAAAGGGGCTCAGTATCTAGGACTATTTGGTGGAATGGCCTTTGCCGTTTCTTACGTTAAGCATGAACAAGAGAAGGATGCTGTAATTAAGGCTATCTCCGACAATGGTGGCCAGATCTTGACTGACGGGTTTGATGGTCTTTTTGAAATGCGCGGCTCTTCTGCAGACGAAGTCCAGCTTTTACCTAACTCGGCAGCGAAGTCAACGGGATTCGTGGCGTTAATCGCCGATGACCATTCCCGGAAGACTAAATACATGCAGGCTCTCGCACTGGGCTTACCCTGTCTCTCGGGTCGCTGGATATCTACGTCCGTAGCCAAAGGGTTACTTGTAGATTGGACGCCATATCTACTCTGTGCTGGCTCTTCCACCTATCTTAACAATGCACACCTTAGCCAAAAGGTGGAGCCCTATCTTGCCACCGAAGCGGCTCTGGTGTCTACCTTTGCCGCTAGACGTAAGCTGCTAGAAGGAAAGTCCATTCTGTTAGTAATGGGGAAGGGTCGAGCAGATGATAAGCGAAAGACTTTCATGTTTTTGACGCGTGTCCTAGGGCCTGATCGCCTTGGGCAAGCTGTGGACTACCCAGATGCGCGTAAGAAGTTGGTTGAAGCGGAGGCTGAGGGTCGGGATTGGGATATATTATACGTTGACAGCAAAGAGCAGGCTGCCCAGACTGCCGTTTTTGCCCCAAGTACGTCAACTGGAAAGTCACGCAAGCGGAAACGTGCTCCAACAGTGGCCGAAGACAACTGTATGCCGCCACCGAAGAAGATTCGAGTCATTACCGATGAGATTGTTGTTCAGAGTCTGATTTTCGGGCAATTGATTGATGAGTAATGAAGGGAAAAATAGGGGCACGCTTTGTACCAACACTTCCATGTGTATATAGAGAAGCATTTGCTAGTTGTAATGGCTGGAGCTGCATCAAAGGCTGTCCGGCGAGACAGACGGTGTTTCGGTCGGATATACCATTTTGCTTTGGGATGATAGGTCACCCTTGCTATGAGAGGGGATATGTGTACAAATTAGCTAGTAATTCATCTGCTTTCGATGAAGCCTCTTTTGGCTGTTCATTGTGGAAATTTTCTCAAGTTTACGAGTTGCAGGTGGTACAACCAGCTCCTTTTCCGGCACATGTCTTAGCGGATTTAAAATGTGATTATCATTTCACCGGCACATTGATTCGCATTATGAAATATGGTTTATATCACATGGTATCTCTATTTCAGCCAGTCAACACCACGAGTGGTTTTCGTGAGTTGCCGAAATAATCTTTTTGGTAGTATCGCGGCCTCTTTGGTATTTGCTTTGTATGTTTCTTTGAAGCTTGTTGATTATTTTCTCGTCCATTCTTTCCGAAGAACAAAGGATTTCCTCGTGGATTCTGGGAATATTTCATCCAAAGGCGGCGTTTAAACAAAGGCACAAATTTCCAAGGAGTGAGTAGTGATTTTTTCTGCCATTCAACCTCATTGACAAACGCAAAGTCTGTAAAAGCATCAGTATGGCGGCAGCCACTGCTGCTCAGCGGACGCCAATGGGCGATCCCGTCCCGCAGACGCCTTTCGCGAAGAAATATGGCGTGGCGCCCATCGATCCAGACAATTTGTTTCGCCCGTACGGGAAATCAGGTGGGCGGGATATTTCACTTCATTACATATATGTCTCCTACTAATCTGAGTTTCCAGGGTTTACCCCAACTGAACCCCTAATCACCATCCTCTCTCGAACAGCAGGGGAAATCGAGGCTATAGAGGCAATCAATACGTATCAATCGAAATGGTTCTCGGGGTTTTCTTCACGGATGCTGGAAGATATGGGCGCGTTTCCTGATCCGGATGCTAGGATTGCACCGCTCACGAATCCGATTCAGTGAGTTGTATTTCCCAAGGTTATGCATCCGCTAATGTAAGAGCAAGTCCTCTTTTCTCGAGATGGGAAACTGCAGTTGAGAGGATTAACAATCGGCCATCTATACCGTTGACCGTGGAAGGAGAATGTTACACCCTGCCTCCGAGCAACACCGGCTTCTTCACGTTTGATAACCCTGTTGTATGCGACGTCCTGGATCCAGTTCTAAGGCTAGCGTCTAGATTCATAGCGAATATGCATACAAGCCAATGGGTACTCAATCCGCTTCTCCTACACATTCTCGTACTAACATATCAATAGATCGATGCCTTTTTATGCGGAGAATACAAACCCCTCCCCCCGCACCTCG
>QGMG01000273.1:0-38145 GCA_007825325.1 Lachnellula cervina | reverse complement strand
AGTAAGCCAAATCTATTATAATATAATATCTTCTATTATAGAAACTATTATTAACACTTATAAACAATCTACAAATGCCTTATTATTAAACCCTCTCTAACTTATATATCTATAGTAGAATATTTCTATTAAAATCATCTAGGTTTAGCCTAGTATTAAGAAAGCAAAAGAGGGTATAAAGAGATACCTTCTTAACTAAGAGAAGTCTTAAAAGAGTATAAAATATAATAACTAGTTAAGACTAGTTCTTAAATGTAAGAATATAAGATATACCTTTATTTATTAAGTTATAAGATCTTCTTAGAGTAGAAGTTACTTTATAAATATCTAGAAACTATATACCTATCTACTTATTATATATTTCAATTTCTAAGCGCGCTATTTAATATAGTATCTTATTTCTTACTATATTAATAATATTATAAGAGACTAGAAAATTAAGATTAAGATAATAATTATATAGAAAAGGAACTTCTAGAGCAATTTGGTTTAATACTACTAGATATATTAAATAAAGACTAAATGCCTATCTCTATTAGATAGTAATAAAATATAATCCTTTAGTCTATTTCTAGCTTATCTCGAAGCTCTAAAAAGAGTAAATATAAATACCTATACTCACCTATAACTAAATAAAATAATAAGCAAAAATAATAAGAAATTCTAAGCTTATTTTATTACACTTAGTACTTATTATAGAAATGTGATATATAGTATAAACACGTGCCTTGCACATATTCACACTAGTATATAACTATTTATATAGTCCTATATTAGGTCCTATATCACTGACCCTATTTCCACCTTCCACTTATATAAATTAGAGTAGTATAAGAAGAGGGTGCTTCCTACTTCTTCTTCTCTTCTTAGCTTTATATTCTTGTTTATAAAGAGCCTATTACTAGTATTCTTCTACCTTGCTTGACTTCTTCTTCTAGTTACAAGTGAGCTATAATATAATATAAAGCTCTCTTTTTACTATTTAGAAAGACCTGAAAATATTCTACTAAAAATTTTTATAATAGTGCTAACTAGCTCTACCAAACAACCTCAAATATTAAAGGTAATAGACGCAATACGCCTTCTCTTAAAACTAATAAACCAATCTACTCACTCTAATATGCAATCCTATAATACTTCTTATAATATCTCTTATAAAAGCTCGATTGCAGAGACTATTAAAATTGCAGAAACATATAAGGAGAATAATAAGAAGTTCTCTAATACTACTAAGCACCCTTTATAGTCTATCCCTAGAGCCTTCTTAGTATTCCCCTAGAAGAAGAGTATACCTTCTAACTTTATTAACTTCTATAAAACCCTCTATATAACTAAGGAATGCAGTTCCTTGTCTAAGCAGCTAAAGAACCTATTTAGACTACTATTACCACCTATTAACATTTAGCTTCTCTTCTAGCGAATTACTAAACTTAAATGATAGGTTAAGGGAATAACCCTTTAAACCGATTACTCTTCCCTTCTATCCAATTATTAAGATCTAGATATCTAATTATCTCCATTCCCGCTAAAGCGAGAAAGCCCTTAGCGCCCCCTATATCCTTAGACTCCCTAGATCTATACACCTAATATATAAGCATACTATAGAGAAGTAAGATAGGCATGGCATTTAGAGAAGGTACCTAATATTACTATCTTTAATAGACTTATAAAGAAAGTAAAGGTCTTTATTATATAGATTAAAGCTAAGCTGCAGATTAATACGGATTATTTTCTTATAGAAGATGCCTAAATGTACTATATTTACTCTTAAACTATAAGAGACGCCTTAGATCACCTTGGTCCATAGTATATTCTAGGCAGTTTAGACTATTTTTAAGATTACTAATAGATATTAAGTGTTCTTAGTAGTATTTATACCAATCCTTAGAAAGTCCACTAAGCGCAAAACGCATATACTAAACTAAAGATAATAAATAATAAGACTATATATTAGTTTAATACTTGATTCCTCTAGCTTACTAATAAGAGTTAAATACACTACTTCTACTAATTTAATAACTTCTATAATAAGCTTCCATTGCAGTTATAGTACTAGCTATTATTGCAGGTGTATACATTCTATAGAAACCTTAAGGTTCTAGTCGAAGCTACTATTGCTATAGAGCTAAACCTCTCTATTATAGACGCAGGAAATCTAAAGATATATAAATAGTCTATACACACGTAATAACCTTCCTTGCCACCTTAGAGCACTAGTAGCCATAGCCTTTATTAAGCACCTCGGCTAGATGTAAGTTAACTACCTCTAATAGTCTTAAAGTTAAAGGATAACCAACTGCTATATATTCCTATTTGCTATAACTACAGATAGAAAGGTCACCTGTCTAATGCCTATTATAAACCAAAGAAGCCTAAGGCAGAAATTAAGGAAATTATAAAGGCAGATAGATTATATAAGATTAAGATAAATAAGCTATTAGATAGCCTATTAGATTTAGAAAACAAGTATACTTAGAGAAAGACTCCTCTCTAAGTAAATTTGGTATTAATTATTTGCATTTAGATTTAAGCAAGTTAATAGGAGGCAAGCCACTTCTCTTCTCTTATACTTTAGTAGCTAATTCTATTTCTATATATCTAAATGCTCTATAAGATACTAGAGCAAATAGTTTCCTTTTCCTTAATGCACAACTTAGTACTGCATTTATAACCTGCATAGAGGTTTCTATTAAGCAATTTAAGACACCTATTACAATTATAGATTATAATAGAAGCACTTTAAAATTGATCTAATATCTAGTCCGTCTTACTTTTAATCTTGACCAATATTGCTTCTTTAATATACCTTTCCTCTTAATACCCTTCCATTACTATAATATTATTATTGGACGCTAGTAGTTCTCTTACTTTAAGGTGAAGATTAATTTATTTGCCTAATAGCTGCTTTGGCTATTAGCTATACAACTACACTATTACTTATCTCTAATAAAACAGATAATATTAAATATTCTCTGCGCTTAACTATTTCCCTAGCCAATTATAGTGGATAACTAGGAGAATAGCAAATATTAGGACTAATAAATAGATAAATAGATCCAATTTGAGAAAGAGGCTTAGCAAGTTATAATAGAATTAGTAGAACCGCCTATATTACTAGTAGTTACTTCTAGTCCTCCCTTGCTACCTTCTACCCCACTAGCTACACCGCCTCCACAGCCTTATATTCCCTAGTTACTATAGAAAGCAATATATTAAATACTTTAGAAGAATAACCTATTAAAAATAGATTATCTCCTATCTAGGCATAAATTTACCTAGCCACCTTATTATATAAAGCCGACTAGAAGACCTTAACTATTACTATTATCTAATAGACTCGATATTGCTTACATTAGTGCTATAGGAATGGATTACTATATAAAAAGATAAGATACTAAGATCTTTACCTCTAGCCTTTATAAGATTGAATAGCTTATTAAGGAATGTACTCTAATAGTTAAAGTTAATAAGATGGATAAAGACGGCATTAATATAAAGAAGATCTCTAAGGCATACTACAATTACTTTAATATCTTCTTAAAGGCTAGTTTAAACTAGTTACTACTAGTCCAGCTATATAATTATAAAATCGAGTTGATTAAGCCAAATAATCTCAAGTATTATCCGCTCTATAAGATATCTATAAAGGAACTTAAGATCCTTTATAATTGGCTGCTTAATAACTTAGTAAAAGGTTTTATTGCTTCGAGTTATATACCCTTTACCTCCCTAGTTCTCTTTGTATTAAAACCTAAAGGGGGTCTCCAATTTTGTATTAATTTCTATAAGCTCAATGCAATTACATAAAAGGACCGCTATCTATTGCCGCTTATTAATAAAATCCTTAAACAAATCAGTTAAGTAAAGGTCTTTACTAAGCTTAATATCTACTAGGCTTTCTATTAAATTTGGATGGACCTAGAGTCGAAAGAGCTTATTATATTCTATACTCATTATAGTATATATAAATGCAAAGTTTTACCATTCGGATTAACTAATAGACTAAGCACTTATTAGTATTATATAAATAATATTCTCTTTAACTACCTAGATAACTTCTATACTATATACCTTAATAATATTCTTATTTACTTAGACAATCCCCTAGAGTATAAAGTACAAGTTATAAAGGTCCTCTAACGCCTCTATAATGCTAGCCTCTAAGTGAATACAAAGAAGTGCAAATTTGGAGTTATAGAAATAAAGTACTTTAGTTTTATTATCTCTACAAATAGAATTAAAGTCGATCTATAGAAGATTAAAGCTATATATAAATAGATAGAACTAAGAAATATTATAGGCATATAATCCTTTCTTAGCTTTTATAACTTCTACTACTATTTTATCTGCAATTATAGAAAGATTACCTGCCTATTAATGCATCTAACGCATAAGAGAACTCTATTCCTCTTCTCTATAGAATATAAACACGCATTTAAGAAGCTTAAGGCCTATATAACTTTAGCCCCAGTTCTTTACTATTATAATCTAAGCTTAGAGTATATAATCGAGATAGACGCTTTAGATAAGATTATTATAAGAATCTTTTCTTAGAAATATAATAAGGAATAGCATCTAGTTAGTTTCTTTTTAAAGACTATACTCCCTATAGAATGCAATTATAGTATATATAATAAGGAGATGCTTACAATTATAAGATTGCTTAATAAATAGAAGATAGAGCTTTAGTATACATATAACTAAATCTAAATCTTTATAGACTACTAATCACTTAAGTACTTTATAACTATAAAGAAGCTTATAGCATAGCAAGCAAGATAAATAGAGGCATTAAGTGAGTACCACTTCCTAATTGCTTATTAATCTAAAGCAGAGAATATAGGCGCTAACGCTCTTACCCACTATAGTAATAAAGTCCTAGACTAAGACTAGATTAAGAAGGATCACTGTATAAAGGCCCTTCTTATACTAGAATAGCTAGACCTATAGATCTATTAAGAAATGGAACTTTCTAAGATTAGTCTATAGATTAATTTAGAACTAATAGATAAAGACAAGGAACTCCTTAAGAGTTTAGACTTAGTGGACAAAATTATTAGCGTAAACTTAACTGCTAAGTCCCTTGCTCCGCTTTATTTATAAGCTATATAAGAGGATAAGAACTTTACTCTTAATAATAGCATTCTCCTGCATTATAGTAAGTTAGTAGTGCCCTAAGATAGCAATCTACAAGTCTAATTACTCTATAAGATCTATAACTAAATCTCGACTACGCATCTAGAATAAGATAAGACCTTAGAGCTATTATATGCACGCTTCTACTAGCTAAAGATAAACAAATACATTTTGCAGTTTATTTATAATTATAAGATATACTAAAGGACCTTAGCTCCAAGGAATAAGACACCTAGCTTGCTTAAGTTATTACTAGTTCTATAAAGATAATAGATTGATTTGTTTATAGATTTTAAGAATATACTAATAGATAAAAATAGATTCAATGCAGTGCTAGTTATTATCGACTATCTAGGCAAGCAGCTTATAACTATCCCTTGCTATAAGACTGCTACTTTAAGAGATCTTGCTTAGATGTATATTAAATATATCTATTAATACTTTAGTCCCGCAAAGACTATTATTTCTAATTGTAGCCTATAGTTTATATTACAATTCTAGACTAAATTCTATTATATTCTTGGCACTAAACTTAAGCTTTCCTTAGGCGACCATCTATAAACGGATAGCTAATTAGAAATTATAAACTAATATATAAATTAACGCCTTTAACTATTTATTAACTACTACTAAAATAACTAGTTAAAGATGCTACTAGTGCTTGATTTTATATAGCTTACTTTTCCCTAGTCAAGTATTAAGATATTACCTTTCTATTTATATTATAGATGCAAACTATAGATATTATTTGACTGGAATATGCCTCTACTACACTTATATTCTTAAGAACTAAATTAGTAAGATGCTATTCAAATTGCTAAGCAGATAGAGGAGACTTTATGCATTAGTTAGACAAATATAGCTAAGGCACAAGAACGGTAAGCAATAAATGCTAACTATAAACAATAGCCTATTAATTTTAAAATTAGAGATAAGGTGTTCTGCAAAACGGATTACTAGAGACGATTTTGCTCTAGCTGCAAGCTTAATTATAAGATGGCCAGTCTATTTACAATTATAGGAATGACTAGAAATAGCTACTAGCTAGAGCTCTTATCCAATTTTAAGATCCACAATTCCTTCTCTCCTAATAAATTATAGAAGGCTATAAGTGACCTGTTACTAGATTAAATCTAACCACTGCCACTACTAATTCAGGTTAATAATAAACCTAAATAGGAAGTGAAGCGTTTACTTTTCTTCTAAACGGTTTATAAAGTCCTAAAATACTGCACAAAATAGAAGAGCTTAAACGAAGACTTAGAATAGTACCCTATATCCAATTTTAAATATATATTATACTGTATTTGCAATTTTCACTATAATCACCTAATAGATCCAGGCCCCTTATAACGATTCCCTAAATGGCTTAAGGTATATAAGAATAAATTAAATAGTTATAAGGATTTAGATAATAATTTAGAAATAGATTAGAAAGTAAAGGTAGAGTTTATAAAGAGGCTTTTACGCGTTTAAGAGTAAATGCTTCCTAGAAGAGGGGAGTAATATTATAGGAATGTGATATATAGTATAAACATGTGCCTTGCATATATTCACACTAGTATATAACTATTTATATAGTTCTATATTAGGTTCTATATTACTAATCCTATTCCCACCTTTTACTTATATAAATTAGAGTAGTATAAGAAGAGGGTGCTTCCTATCTCTTCTTCTCTTCTTAGCTTTATATTCTCGTCTATAAAGAGCCTATTACTAGCATTCTTCCACCTTGCTTGACTTCTTCTTCTGGTCACGAGTGAGCTGTGATAGTACTTATAGAGAAGCTATTATATATCTATAATAATTCTTTGCTATTAATAGTATATATACTTAATTAAAATATTAAATAATGCTTCTTCTTCTAGTTAGAATTAATATAAATAATAAGATAATCCCTTTAGCCTAGAGTCTAGTTCCTAGAAAGGATTTATATTAGTGAAAATACTTCTTAACTTATTATAAGGTTGCATTTCTAAAGCTAAGTAAGTATAGAATATAAAGGGATTATTTTATATTTATAAGTAATAGAGAAAAGGGCATTTTAAATACTATTAGTGAGGTCTTTTCTTAAGCGTAGTATACTTACTATTATTAGCACATTTCTAATAATATTCGTATCAAATTTAGAATAAAGTATTAAAGGCTTTTCTAGTCTATTGCTTAATCTTAGACTTATAAGAACTCTAAATATTACTAGAATACTTTAAAGAAGCAAAATAGTAACTATTATAATTACTTCTATACTATTTCTTATAATACTTAAGTGTGCTACAAATTCCCTTAAATAAGATATAGCTATAATATCTCAAATATTATTAAAGCAATTAATAGAGCCTAGAATAAGATATAAGATATGCCTCTTTTAAAGATACTAGATAAGATTAATATATAATATATAAGAAAGTTCTATAAGTTTTATTATTAATCTACTATCTATTAATTTATAGCAAATATTCTATTTAAAGGCTTTAAGTAAAGATTAGAATATAAGGCTAGGTATTAGATAGAATTAGCTAGAAATAACACCTTTTAAGTTATATCTACTTTAGGCTAGTATTATATTATTAATCTTAAAGATTATATCTATACTTATTATTAGTTTTAAGAGTATACATCTTTATATAATTATACTACTACTATATACTAATATATTATAAAAGATATAATAAAAGAGTTTTATAAGAGGTATAATGCAATAGTATTCTAATTAATTTATAAATGTTCTATTCTGCTAATACTAATAGATACTCTCTTATAAGATTTATAAGTAAAGCTTTCCAAATTTTAAAGATAGTATAGCAGACCTTTTATCTTATAAATATATAAAGGATAATAGACTAGAAAGACTTATAAGTGCTCTAATTATAGGCAGATAGATTATAATAAATAATAATATTAAAATGCGCTAAAGGTAAATAGGAAAGCATAAAGATATTAAGATGCTATAAGTAATAAAAATAATAAGAACAATTTAGAAGACTTACTATTAGATCTTCTTAAGTTTAAAAGTAATAAAGATAATACTAAATAGAATAAGCAGGTGGACTATTACTAGAATTAATATTTTAAGCATAAAAGATCTATTATTTCAGTTCTACTAGTAGACGCGATCTCTTAATAAGAGCTAGCTAATAATAGTAATAATAAAGATAAGCTATTTATTAATTGTAATTTAAGAGGCTAAAGCAAGCTACTAGACTTTAGAATACCTAATTATATTATTCTAGATAAGACGCCTAAAAAAGCTACGCACTAAGAGATAAATGCTAATCTCTTTATAAAACTATAATAATTATAATAATTATAGTAGAAGAAAGAGATAAAGGAGATTATTTGTATAAAAGTATACTAGAAAGCACTTTAAAAGATTAATTTAATAGAAAGCATCTTCTAGCACTATAAGTTTACTTAGTAATTATATTATCTCTCTTATAGGTTTTATACTAATAATAAGTATTAAGCTAGCCTTAGCCTTAAAAGATTAATATACCTTAAACCCGAGCGCTATTTATATAGCTAGTATTCTTTGTATCTAAAAGATTACTATAGATATTAAGTAAAGGAATCTCTATAAATAAGAAAAGAGATAATAGTATAAGTAAATAAGAAGTATAAGGCAGTAATATAGTATAAGAATAAAGGCTATTATAGAGATATCTTAGTTAGGATTATAATATAGAAGCAAAATTAATAATTAATTAAAACTACTACTTAGTTTAAAGAGTAAGATATAGTACTAAAAGTATAGTTTTCTAGAGCAAAGGTGTAGTATAATAAGATACTAGAGATTCTAGTATATAAGGCATTAGTAGATAGTAAAGTTTAAAAAGATAAGGCGTTACTATAAGAGGTTTTATAGTAATAATAAGATAGGCGGGAGTATATATATAACTATATCCCTTAAGACTAGATATATTATAATATATAATTAGCTACCTCTATAAGTCTTCTAAAATCTTCTACTAATGCTACTACTAATAATATATAACCTTCTACTACTTCTATAAGTCTCTTAAAATCCTTTACTAATACTACTACTTCTATAAGTTATTTATAACCCTCTAATAATACTACTAATAAATGCGTAGCTTACTACTGCTTCTACTAGTCTTCTAAAATCTTCTATTAATACTACTACTAATAATATGCAACCTATACTAATTCTTACTACTTCTCCTACTATAAGATATTAAAACTATAGCTAAATAGTCTCTCTATTATCAATTTGCTCTTAATGCTTTACTTAACCTTCTAAGCCTTCTAAACCTATAAGAGCAAATATAAAGGTAAAGATAGAGGTAGAGGCAACTCTACCTCTAAGATACCCTAAAAGAGACTAAAAGAGAGTAAGGAAATTAAGGGAGAATAGCAAAGATTAAGGAATATAAGAGGTATAAATAATAATATAATTACAAATAATAATAGAGGTATAAATAATAATATAATCACGCTACTTAAAGAGGTCCTAATTGCAATTCTATAACTCCAAACAAATAATTAAAGTATTGCAATAATAGTACTAGAATCTCTATGTGGTGTGTCTCTTTTACAGGTGTCTATATATAAATTTGAACATATTTTGGTGGGAGGGCGGTTCTACTCATTTTAGACTTTATAAGGGCGGTTCTAGTAATAAACGACTTTGCGGGGGCGGTTCTAGTCATTTGACGTTATTTTAATATGCCGATACGTACTCCGTACAGCCGTCTCGCCGGGTACCTCTTCTCTTCACGCAACTCCTACTCCCCCAGCTCCGCGTAGCCGCTTCCTCCTCTATCAAGAACAGCGTGCGCGTAGTCTGGACAAGCTCCTTTCTGATGGAAAACACAGCCCCGCTAGGCGGTTACAACCTCGAGGAGATACAGGCAGGTGGCTCCAAGGACCCTCTCATTAACTACGCCACGTCGAAAGCAGCAAACTGGATGCTAGCCGTGGAGGCTGGCGAGCTCTGGGGCGGCGATGGCATTCTGAGCGTGTGTCAGAATCCGGGAAATCTGAAGACGCATATCTATGATTCGCAGCCTAAGCTTATGATGTTCTTCGTCAATTTTCTTCTGCATCCTCCCAAGATGGGGGCTTATACGGAGTTGTTTGCAGGTTTGAGCGGGGATATCACGGAGAAGGAACAAGGGTGTTATATCATTCCTTGGGGGAGGATACAGTCTTTGAACCCGAGGAAGGATATTTATGAGGCGATGAAAGAGGGGAAAGGGAAAGAGCTGTGGGACTGGTGTGAGGCGCAGATTAAGATTCATGAGTGAAAATTCGTGTTCATGTAATCTTGGGCCTTGGCTGCTTTATTGACTGAATTGTCATTTCTTCTCGCTGCTTGTACCTTGCGCTCATGCCGCCTTGATGTTCTCGAGTTGTACATTGATATCCTTTCTAGAAAAAACAATCAGAATTTGCTACTTTACCTAAAGTCTTGTTCACGGTACTCATGCGGAAAGATGGAAAGGCGAGCTTTTGATTAGAGTTTATGATAAAGGCGTGGAGATAATAGACAGATACCCCTTTCAATTATTCATTTGAGTTATAGGTTAGTTGCTGGATGTATTAAAGATCTGAAAATTATTGGATTGGGAGTTGATATATATTTGAGGCTTGGTATACAAATATAAATGTAAGAATGAAGACTTACCTTGTCAAGATTAAGTTTATTGGCTTGATTTGAGGTGGAATACCGGTAACAGGTATCACAAGATCCCCCTTTTCACTCCCAGCGGTCACGTGATATAATTTCCCGAACTAGCTTTCTTTTTAGCTCGGATACCTGTCCGTAGCTCCCCCTCCTTTCCATCTTCCATCATCAAGGCAAGCCATTCTCCGATAGTCCTTCCTTTGCCGGCGAGGAATGAAGAAAACTGTACTCATTTTGATAGAAGAATAGGCAGCCGATTTTCGGCGAGTACGGAGTAGCACAGAATCAATTGGCGGCCAAGCCCTCCGACCCCTCCAACCCCGCGTTCAAAAATTCACTCTCGACGAAACCACATCTCAACTCAACTCGGATACTGTAACAAATTCTTCGCGTCTCAACACCACTATCCATCTCCATCGCCAATGTCCATACGAGGCACTGCACTGAATTATCCATTCCTTCCTTGACAGAGCATCTTCAACCCCAGCTCGCTCCTCCAGCCCACCCACGATGGAGCAGCCTCAGGGCATGGAGGTGCATATTCGCAATGTACCTACTCAAAGCACAGAGAAAGCGCTGCGAAACTTTCTCAAGCTTTACCTCGAAAACTTGTCCATTCAAAACGTCCATTGTTGGAAATCTCGAGACAGTTCCCACGCCCAGCTGACGTTCCTGAATATTGACGATGCTCAAAGATTTCTTCTTCATCACGGCCAGGTCAAGGCTGCCGGAAGTCGTCGAGGAGTCAAGATGAGTGCGAAGTCTGTTAACCTCAAATTCTTGGGGAAATATATTTATTGCGAGCGCAGCAATCGGGAGGCAAATCCATACCTCCTTCGAGTGCTGGCCCGGGAACAGCAGGAGCGACAATCCCAGGCTCTAGTCCACGACAGCCATCACGCTGGAACCAAAATCCTTCCCGTCACATTTCAAAGCTCTTCTATATCTTGCGGCGCGTGGGCCTATGTCGACTCGGAACTTGTCTTCTCCCCACAAGTGAACTGGCAAGTCAGTGGTACGGCGAGATTTGGGGAGAGGGTCATGATTCTGACGCTTGATGATGGTCGTCGAATAGATTTCCGCTACACCAGTACCTTGGGGATTATTACTGAGGACGGATCTACGCCATCATTGATGTTTTCAATGCACGAGCCTCCTCGCTTTTTTGAGAAGATCACCATAGATCCAAATGTCGAGTTTGCAAAACTTGACCTCCAACAACAACAGACTGGACAGTCACCGCCACGACAGTTTGGACCCGATCGTCATCGTCTTCCCTATCTTGACGATGCACATCAGCCCATCGCGAGGACCTGTCTTGTATACCGCATCGCTCTCAACGGCATGCAGTTTTCCGAAGTTGGACTTCTCATGGACATAAATGAGCAGATGAACGCTCTCCGTCAAGCTGCCCGTCAGATGCCCTCTATGTCTAGCCGGCGAACCAAGATCCAGAGATATCCAGAGTCGTACGCTAATGGATTGAGCCTTCTTCAACGCGCTTTGTCAAGTCGTAGCTGTGAAATCCCTTTCGTGTTGAAGTTTCAGATCCAGAAGTTGGCACAGGATGGTTATTTGTCGCCTTTCACCGTTCTAGCACTTCTTCCCGAGTTTGAATCCATGGCAAAGCGAACAGAGACGGCTACTTGCGTTGATGCTGTCAGGAAGCTTTTCAACCAAATCAATTTTCCGGGACCCGAAACGGATGCTACCGAATTTGACAGGGAGGCTTTGGTCAATTTGCTGATGGAGAATGAAGCCCGGTGCAAGCGGGAATCGAAAGCCTTGTAAGAACGTCCCATGTGTTTCAACAGTCAATTATTAGAGAAATCTAACCATTACAAGGGCCATTGAGCAAGAGAGAATCTCTCAAAACGTGGCGATCATTCACAGAGCCAAAGTTATGCCATCTGGCATCCACCTTCATGGACCTGAGCCCGAAACCAACAACAGAATCCTGAGGCAGTATGCTGGTCAACATGAGTACTTCATCCGAGTACAGTTTTGTGATGAAGATGGCCAGCCTGTTCGTTTCAATCCTCAAATCTCTAATGATAAGATATACCATGGACGTTTTAAAGAGGTTCTGCGAAAAGGAATTAGTATTGCTGGTCGTACTTACAAATTTCTCGGCTTATCACATTCGTCCAATCGAGGTAAGTCTCAAAATGCCTCGAGCTTTTATATCTCTTACTGTCCCCCGTACCTCTCTAGGTACCCGTTGGCCTGAGGCCGCCCCCCACTAGCTTCCCCCCCCCCCGACACCACGCCAGTGGTGGTTGGGCAAAGCGATGTGGTCACCAAAGCGATGTGGTCAGCACCAAATTTTCGTCTGTGCGCAAATTTTGCAGGTGCACGGATAATGTTTTTATGCTAACCACATCGCTTTGCCCAACCACCACCGGGGGGTGGTCGGGGGGGGCGAGTGGGGGGCGGCCTTAGGCCAACGGGTAGTAAGTCAAGCCAGGGTTAACTGGAATGTACTTTAGCTCAATCTTGCTGGTTAATGGCCCCCTTTATGTTTAATGGCACGCTACTCTTCGATAGAATGCTCATAGAATCTCTCGGAAATTTTGCGTCGATTCGAAGTCCAGCAAAATGCGCCGCACGAATTGGACAGGCCTTCTCTGATACAAGAACGGCAGTACCCATTGGCGTTAATGATTATATTCAAGTACCGGACATTCAGAACAACGGTCGTGTATTCAGCGATGGCGTCGGTACCATTTCATCATCCCTCCTGAAGAAGATCTGGGAACGCCTTCCAAAGAAGACACTTCCAAGACCTACATGCCTTCAGATCCGTTTCAAGGGTAAGTCTCTGAGCCTCCATTGATTATTCTCATCCAAGTTAAACGAGCTAATTCATTGTGACAGGAGCCAAAGGCATGATATCGCTGGATTCTCGTTTGCTCGACGATGCACTTGTCTTACGTCCTTCGATGATCAAATTTGGTGGTTCGAATTCAGCAGATGTTGAAATTTGTGAGGCAGCCTACAAACCTTTACCAATGTACCTGAACCGGCAGTTCATCAAGATATTGGAGGATATGGGCGTTGAGGACAGGTTCTTCCTTGACCTCCAGGCGAGAGAAGTCAAACGTTTGCGAGACATTACGGATGACCCTCTAAATGCCTCAACTTTCCTAAAGAGACAGTCAGTCGGCGATTCTTTCCACTTTCCGTGGTTAATCACAGCCCTTGCATCACGTAATCTCGACTTTCGTTCGGACGGCTTTCTACGCGACACTGTGGAGTTGACGTTGTTGTCGGAACTTCGCAAGCTAAAGCATAAGACAAGGATTCCCGTCCAGAAGGGCTACCATCTTCATGGGCTTATGGACGAGACTGGATATTTGCGAGAGGGAGAGATCTTCTGCTCTGTCGTTGAGGATGGTGTCCCAAGATATATTACAGGCAGAAACCTTATTATCTCACGGGCTCCGGCACTTCACCCAGGAGACGTGCAACTAGTGGACGGAGTCATGCCACCACGGGGATCTCCGCTTCTCCAAATACACAATTGCATTTGTTTCAGCCAACACGGGGCCCGCGACTTACCTAGCAAACTCAGTGGTGGTGATCTGGACGGCGACCGTTATTGCATCATGTGGGACGAGAAGGCGAAGGTCAAAAAGGTCTTTGAGCCCGCGGACTATCCAATTCAACAGCCCGTGGATATTGGTCGACTCGTCCAGGTGGATGATATGACGGATTTCTTCATTAAATTCATGGAAACTGACCAGCTTGGCCGAATTGCTGTTCAACATCGAGTGATTGCTGACCAAAAAGATGGGGGTGTCTGTGATGAAAATTGCATCCGTCTGTCAGAAATGCATTCTACTGCCGTCGATTTCTCGAAGACAGGGATTCCGGTATGCGCCATTTCAGATTTTTAGATGTTTTGGCTAACGATTCGTAGGTTGATATGACGAAATTGCCAAAGGGTAACCCATGGCGTCCTGACTTTGAAGCTCCTGGCCCGCACGTTACAATTGAGAAGAACAGTGGCATTGTATTCGAAACCAAGCCTTTCCGAGATCCACTTGACCAGGAGGATGAAGACGATGAGTTTACAAGCTACAGATATTACGAGAGCAACAAAATCCTCGGCAAGCTTTACCGCGCCATTGATGAGCAAGCTGTTTTCCAGGATATTCAAAAACGAGCTTCCGCCAGTGGAATTACAAGTCGCTCTAATATCATTGACGAAGTCTGGAGATACGTGGAGAAAAAGGTTCAAGGATTCCAGTGGAAAGACCAGATGGATTGGGCCTCGGATATTCGTGACATGTAAGTAACAATAGCTTGAGCCAACACGTCTTACATCTACTGATACTCTCAGGTATGAAGAAGCACTCCTCAACACCATGACAGACTACAGTCAGCATCCCCAACGCCCTCTCTCCGAACTCGAAGCCTTCACTGGCACCATCCTCGGCCGAACCGGTGTTCCGAATCATTACCAACGTGAACTTTCGAAGACTATGAAGGAGAAGTTTGATGAGGATACTACATTTATTGTCAACTGTATCTTGAAAGATGGTGATGAGTGGTCTGATCAGGCTTTGGAGAGAAGTGTTGCCTGCTTGGCTGTGAGCTTGGAAGACGATAATGTCTATCGAAGACGCGAAAAGTTGCATTCGTTCAAGTATGTCGCGGCGGCGATTTGTTTGAGAGAGGTAGAGAAGTTGCCAGGCTGGGAGGATCTTGAACACATTACCTTCCCGGAACTTGGGGGTAGGACTGTATTTGCTTTGAACTGATGAGCCTTATTTCATATTGAAGGGAATGTGTTTGGTGTTTGTGGATTCCTCATAATTTATGGGGTATTATGGATGGCTTTGAAGGTGCTTGTGTGCTGGGCTGAGTGCAGGTATGTTCTGGCGTTAAGTGTGTATTTGCTGGCTTTACAATACCCTATGAGTTGTGGACATTACGAATTATGATTTGAGTTAGTGGGTATCAAAGTCTGTACCTAACTATTTTGCCTATTCTGCTTCTCAAGTGGATGCCTCGCCATTAGTGAGTGACACAATCAACTATAGATAAGAGCAATTCCCCCCTTACATCTAATGTATAGTCTCGCGATGTATAAGGATCAACAAATAAATCCCATCATTCTGCGAATAGGAGCTGGAGAGAGAGAAATATATATGTATCACGTGAACTATGCAGAAATTGAAACCGTTATACTACCGGTACCCGATAGGTGTGGTATAGAGCAAGCTTGATTTGGTATAGACTTAAACGAGGCCACCTGGACCTCGGAATAGACGTGGAAGAATAGAATAATGTCTCGGGGACGGTGGAAGATTATAAGATGAGGGACGAAGTCGGATCCAGGTCGGACTGTGTTGGAAATGGGACTTAAAATCTATTTGACTTTATTTACCCCTGATACAAGAGCAGTATGCGCTGGCTTGAGGAGAATGTCTCAAAATTTATGGATGGTTATAAAACAGAAGTTCTCCATGGTCGCAGCGTACCGCACTCTCACCCCTTTTTGACGCAAACACGCTAGGGGCCGCTAATGCAACCTCTTTACGCGCTATAGACCGCGACGCGTTTTTTGACCAACATCCACATCCACATCCACCCCAGGCCGCTCAAAATCTCCCACTTCGCGTGGAACATTATTCTTCAACACCACAACACCACCATCCGCAACCAAAATGTCGTCCCCTTCGCACCGGCGACAAAGATCCTCCCAATCTGCCACTCCGCGGAGATCATCCCAGCGCAATGCCATCCCAAGCTCACCTCCTGATCCAGCAGCTGCCCAGCTGCATAGCGAAGCGGCTGGATCGCAAGACAGCCCTCGCCGCGGTGTACCCTCTTCGTCGCCTATGAATTATCGGTCCTCCCCTGCGGCTGTTGCGCGTTCTAATGCCGAGAGAGATGTAAGCTCTCCTTTGAGGCAGATGACCAATACGCAATCAACGCAGCAAGATGGTGATCGAACTCCACGAGCCAGCGGCCTCATTGGCGGTAAGGATTCCAAACTTTGACATTGAGAATGCATACTAACATATCCAGAATCTTCTCCCATCAGATATGAACCGAGTTCCAGCCCAGGGAATGGCTTCACAAGCCGTCAACAATCCCTCCAACCCGACCTTCGTAGCGAGAGTTCTGGTCTCTTCGTCCGTTCCTCCCGATCCCTCGGTCCTGGATCTGCTGTAAACAACTCGCGACGCGGAGACATCAATTCTGACAATATTAACACTCCTCGTGCTAGACGGCGCATCTTCATGGATGAGAATGGCAGAGTTATTCGCGATGTGCCTGCTGAAGCCTCCGAAGCGCCCACCTTCTCTAACATGGATCCGACCACTTCCGATGCTCAGGCTATGGGCGGAAATTCCACTCTCTGTATCTGGGGCACCAATGTTTCCATCAACGATACGCTCTCAACTTTCAAGAGCTTTCTGCGGGAATTCACAAAGAAATATCGCATGTGGGCGGATGGCATGTCCGAGGACGAAACAAACGAAGACGACGACGCCAATAGCAAAGAGTATTTGGAGATGATGCAGAACATGTTGACACTGGGTGTTACCAGTCTTAATCTGGATTTTCGTAACCTGAAGGCGTATCCGCCAACCAAGAAGCTCTGGCAGCAAGCACAGGACTACCCTCAAGATATTGTCACACTCATGGATCAGGGTATCAAGGATGTCATGTACGAGATTGCTGAAGCCAAGATGACCGAGCAGAGACAATCCCAAAGCTCTGTTGGACAAGCCTCCCAGCGCAGTCGAGTCTTGAGCTCTGAACCTCCTGTTCCAAGTTCTGAACGAAGTGAGCAGGAGCCATCAACACCACGCCCCCAGGATTCGAACGAGATTGATTGGTGCCAAGAGGTCCAAAAGAGACAGTACAGAGTTCGGCCTTTTGGCCTTGATGATACGATTAACATGAGAGAACTGAATCCGTCGGGTAGGACTTTCTATCCTTTCATTTTTGAGATCTACTAACAATTTATAGATGTCGATAAGATTGTGGCTATCAAAGGTCTCGTTATTCGAACCACCCCCATTATCCCGGATATGAGAGATGCTTTCTTCCGATGCTCCGTCTGTAATCATACAGTCAAGGTCGACATCGACCGTGGCAAGATCGCCGAGCCCACCAAATGCCCTCGCCCCATCTGCGACTCTTTGAACTCTATGCAAATTGTCCACAACCGCTCCGGATTCATGGATAAGCAGGTCATCAAGCTTCAAGAAACTCCAGACTCTGTCCCTGCAGGTCAAACTCCTCATTCTGTGTCAATGTGCGCTTATGATGAATTGGTGGACCTTTGCAAGGCTGGTGATCGAGTTGAGATTACTGGTATCTTCAAAGCTAGCCCCGTTCGTGTCAATCCTCGCCAACGCACCCTAAAAAGCATCTACAAGACCTACATCGATGTCTTACACATCCAAAAGGTCGACAAGAAGCGTATGGGAATTGACGTTTCGACTGTTGAGCAAGAATTGTCCGACCAGCTTACCGGCAACATTGAGGAGACTCGTAAAGTCAGCGAAGAGGAAGAAGAGAAGATCAAGGTTACGGCTGCACGACCTGACATCTACGAGCTCCTTTCGCGATCGCTAGCCCCGAGTATTTTTGAAATGGACGACGTCAAGAAGGGTATTCTGCTACAACTCTTTGGTGGAACAAACAAGTCATTCGAGAAAGGAGGGAGTCCAAAGTACAGAGGAGACATTAACATCCTAATGTGTGGTGATCCTTCTACAGCGAAGTCTCAGCTCCTGCAATATGTTCACAAGATTGCTCCCAGAGGTGTCTACACCAGTGGCAAGGGGTCTTCTGCTGTTGGTCTGACGGCCTATGTCACTCGTGATCCCGAAACTCGTCAACTGGTGCTCGAGTCCGGTGCTCTTGTTCTGTCTGATGGTGGTGTCTGCTGCATTGATGAGTTTGATAAGATGTCAGATTCCACTCGATCCGTCCTTCATGAAGTTATGGAACAACAAACTGTCTCTATCGCCAAAGCTGGTATCATTACGACCTTGAATGCTCGAACGAGTATTCTTGCTTCCGCTAATCCTATTGGAAGCAAGTATAACCCAAATTTGCCTGTTCCCCAGAACATTGATCTTCCACCTACATTATTGTCTAGATTTGATTTGGTTTACCTTATCCTTGATCGCGTCGATGAGACAAATGATCGACGATTGGCCAGGCATCTGCTCAGCATGTACTTGGACGACAAGCCACAAAGTGCATCTGGAGGAATGGAAATTCTCGTAAGTGCACTTACTCATTTTCTCTAAACACAACTAACATATATAGCCCATCGAGTTCCTCACCTCCTACATCTCCTATGCACGCACCAAATGTCAGCCCCGCATCAGCCCCGAAGCGTCCAAAGAGCTCGTAACCGCCTATGTCGAGATGCGTAAACTCGGCGAAGACGTCCGCGCCGCTGAACGCCGCATTACTGCCACAACTAGACAGCTGGAATCCATGATCCGACTCGCTGAAGCACACGCCAAGATGCGACTCTCCGAGACAGTCACTGCTGACGATGTCAAAGAAGCCGTGCGCTTGATCAAGAGTGCTCTCAAGCAAACTGCTACGGACTCCAGAACTGGCCTCATTGATATGAGTCTGCTGACTGAGGGTACGAGCGCAAGCGAGAGGAGACGCAAGGGGGATTTGAAGACTGCTGTTCTTACGTTACTGGATGAAATGACTAGGCAAGGACAAAACGCCAGGTATTCTGAAGTCGTCAGGAGAATGGGAGAACAGAGTAGCGTATCTATAGATGGCCCCGAATTTGCTGAGGTGGTCAGGGCTTTGGAACAGGAAGGTGCGGTTATGGTACTTGGAGAAGGAGCCAGGAAGGCGATTCGGCGGGTCACGGGCGTAGCATGATAGGTGTTCTGGCGATGCTAGGAGAATCATCCACCCGCTGTGGGAGATCATTGGGCGTTATAGCTGTGCAGATAATTATGATAATGCGGATACGGAATACGAGAATATGGATTTCACTGTTTAGATTTTCCCAGTGCGCATGACCTATCTTCAAGCCTATTTCACACGTCTTGCCAAGTGGCAACACACTTTTACAAGCCGCTACTATATATCTGTTCCCCTTAGTCATACTATGGCAGTCTCACAAGGCCAGAATTTGTTCTTAGGAATAGTCCTAATGCCGCTAGCACATTGTTCTACACAACATTCTTGTCTTTGTCATTATGATAACTGTCTCAAGTACTTTCGGAAACTCTTTTGGCTAATTTCCTTGGCCGTATTTTTAACGGAGGGCCTTCAATATAATAACTGCCGAAAGCCAACTAAGCAGTCAAAGTCCGAATTTAGTTATTACCACAGCTAGCACGTTTGCAACTCTCTCGTTACCAACACCATTAATATCCTCCACCCTCCTCCCCATCATCTTCAACTTCAATATATTCCAGCTTGTACAACTCGCACAAGTTTCGGAGCATTGGTTCCCGTTTTTCTTTCGGTGTCCACACCAGTTTCTTGACGTGCTCTTTCACCCGGCGCTCGGTCCCTTGTATAACCATCATTACCAGAGAAAAGAGCGGTAGGGCAAGACAGCCACAGAAAACAAAAAAAGTAGACCAATATCGCATCGAATGCTGCTTTCTTTTCCAAGCATTCGATAGGGCAGTACCATGCTTCTGCGACGGTAATATTGGAGGATATGTTCGCCATTGTGGGCTCCGAATCGGGTTTTGCGTCCTCTGAGTTTCCGGGGCTGTGTCTTGAAGGGGAGTGTGCTTTTTGAATATTGTGCTACACCTATGTTTTCATTAGGTTTTAATACTGGAAAATAGAGGGAAGTTGAACTTACAATTTTTGAATTTTTGAGACAATCTTATAGACGAGATATATTGCCCTCGGGTGTTGTTCAGATTATAGAAATTTGGCAAAGCTTTGCTTGATGTTTCTCCTTAAAATGCTAAATGTGGGAAATTGAGTTTTAGTTTCTGGATCAGTTGTTATAGTCCGCTAAGTTATAGGTCTTGTTCGCACGTCATTTATATTTTTGAAGTTTTTAAAAATGAATACGAGGCGACTGGCGCTCCCACTATCTTTTACCCACCACTAAAGAAACTCGTGCATCATTCCTGACCGAAATCCCACACGATACGTTACAATCAATATATTTGCATCAATAGGTTATCACACCTCGGCTTCACTCATAAGAATCGTCAAAATGCTGTTTCTTTCAGATTCCAGTAAGTCAAAGGCCATTTATTTCCAAAGGCTAGCTTTTAACACTACTCCACCAGTACCCCAGAGTATACTTGAAGCTGTACTCCGAAATACGTTGTTTTTCTTTACAAACCCAATGTATATCCCGAAGCTTTGTTTGACATACTTGGCCCACCCTATTGATAGCTGGGAACGCGTCCATCCTGCTGGGAAAATCTGCCTTGTTTATGGATTATCTTTCGTGTTCTTCGGCAGCCTCACGAAATGGTTTGCACACTGTTCAGTCTGCGAGAAAGCCACTGGATACGTCCAACGCGAAGCGCAGCGCGAAGTCCTACGCCGGCTCGTACAAGCAACAACACTGGATGAGTTGTGGGACGAGGTGCAAGTGCTGTGCATCAAGGAAGGCGTGAAGCCGCGGAACCGCAAGACTTGGTCGGCGGAACACTTCTGCGGGTTCACGAACACCAAGAACGAGGAGGAGTTTGCGCTGAATGTGCAGCGTGTTTTTGCGCTGGGGAAAGCTTCTATTTTGAGGAAGTTGGCTGGTGTGGAGAGTTTGGAGGAGATGAGGAGCCTATGTGAGGAGAGTCGGCTGGTGCTTACTGAGCGTGAGTGGAAATTGTTTGGTGGGTATTCGGAAGGTGAACTGGGTTTGAAGATTGATTGATACGAAGTACGAGTGGGCATCGTTGCGGTTGCGGGTGTTGTAGGCTCGGACTTGGCGGTAGAGTTGGTTTTCTACTATATCTCTAACATCTTCCTCCACTTCTTGACTTGGCAAGTACGGAGTACACCGAAGTCATTTCCAAACTCCTCGTATTGACTTCTTCACTACTCTAGTCCCCGAACTTCAACCGTCCCCAAGCAAATGAATGGTTACTTTATTGAAAGTCGCTTTGAACAAAGCATTTCAATGCTTGCGGTACAGTCAGTACCCATTGTTTGCCGAGGGTTGCCAAGAAGCTAAGCGGGTGTTCTCATTTCAGCCGGAAGTTTGCTTTTCTCGGGTTGCCCCTGTTTGTAAGCGAGGTTTCTGAGATTGGTGTAACTCCGTTCCGTATTGGTGGGGTATCTCTCGCCGCCGCTACTGGTAATCAGTTCTATCACTTGACCTAAAGGATAATCCACTTTGGCCCCTCTTCAACATTTATATCTTCTTGGCAAGCAGAAAAAATTATCCTTTCATCCTATGTGTCCCAGTTTCAATGCCTCCAATCAAATTAAAGAGAAAAGGGATGGTTGGATTCTAGAGTTGTTATAAGTAGACGCTGTTTTTCTTCTATTATTATGTCTCCCTGTTGTCTAGTTTTGGTCTCTTACATATCCCTCATTTAATTTTGCAATCTCTCATCATGAAATCACCTACATATATACTCGTCGGTATCTACACCCTTCTCGGGCAAGCTGCAGCCGTCGGTGTAGTTGGTACGGCACCTGGTTTCGCCGCAAGCACAACCGGCGGAGGCTCTGCTACTCCCCAGTACCCGGCAGATATTACCGAGTTGAAGACATGGCTTACAGATTCCACCGCTAGAGTTATTGTTCTCGACACAGAGTAAGTCTCGGTAGACATTACTAAAGCTGCCCGACTTACACAAACCAGGTTCAACTTCATCGGAAGTGAAGGAAGTGTGACTGAAACTGGATGTCGACCGGCTTCTAATACCTGTCCTGATGATGGAGGTCAAGATGCTATTAATCATGCTGACTGGTCCGTACTTACTTTCCTTTACTCTTAAAAATTCTTACTCTAATGTTCATAGGTGCACAAATGGCAATGCTGGAACTGGCGCCACTTCCATCTCAGTCACATACGACAAAGCGGGAGTAACCCCCATTGATATCGGCTCCAACAAATCACTCATCGGTATCGGAACGAGCGGCGTAATCAAGGGTAAAGGTCTCCGCGTCGCCAACGGCGCAGAGAACGTGATCATTCAGTATGAACCCTGCCCTTTAACATTATCTCAACATCCATTAACAATAATAGAAACATTCACATCACCGATCTAAACCCGCAATACATCTGGGGTGGCGACGCAATTACTATCGCAGGCAGCGATCTCATCTGGGTCGACCATTGCAAGATCTCCCTCATTGGCCGCCAGATGTTCGTCGCCGGCACTACCGCATCCAACCGTGTTACCCTCTCCAACAATGAGTTCGATGGCGTCACTTCCTGGAGTGCTACCTGTGACGGCCATCACTATTGGGCTATTTACCTCACGGGCTCCAGTGACCTGGTCACGATGAAAGGAAATTACATCCACCATACCTCTGGCCGCGGCCCCAAAATCCAAAGCAACACCTTGCTTCACGCTGTCAACAACTACGTAAGGATGACAGATTCTTGATTATCACACTCCCCTTTCCATAATACCTTATCTCATATACCCCAACTCATCCCTACACTTCATAAAACGGGAACATATCCTTCCTCTACTCTCAAAACACTCTTAAATAGCAAGTAACTAACTATCCATCATCCAGTGGTACGCCGTCTCAGGCCACGCATTCGACATCGGTGCCGGCGGCTACGTCGTCGCCGAAGGCAACGTCTTCCAGAACGTCGTCACACCGCTCCTAGAAAAACTAGGCAGTCTATTCGCGAGTCCCAGCACGAGCGCCAACACTGCCTGCGACGCCTATCTCGGACACAACTGCCAGCTGAACGCTTTCGGGAGTTCGGGCACGTTTGTGGGCACGGATACGGATTTCTTTTCGGATTTCAGCGGCAAGACCATTGCGTCGGCTGATGCGGCGAGTAGTAGTATTGCTTCATCTGCGGGGGTGGGCGTTATTTAGGTACGAACGGTGGTGAGTGGCTTTTGGGGGAGTGGGGGTTCGATTTGTTGTTTTGTTATGATGGGAGGCTTTGTTTCGTGTGGTTTTTGAGGTTACCTTACCAATTTTTCTTTCTGGGGTTATTATTTCTTGTATAAATGTTCAGTTGTCTGAGTTCCAAGTGGATAAGTCAAATATCAAAGTACCAGTCTTGATGCTTGTCTTTCAAATCGAGAGAGTCTAGCTTTTTAGCTGGGTTAAGTTTAGTATCTACTATTATTCAGCTTAAATTAAGCTCCAAAAATGCTCACGTGATTATATTTAACTCTTACTAGAAGTGTCCTTCTTTTTGACCTAATTCAGACTTTGATGTATCCAACTCTACTTAAGTCGTGCGTTTAGGTGGTTTTCACTCGCTAGCACGGATTTGAACTTCTAAAATTACAATGCATGTAATACGTCTATAAGCTTGTTTGATATTGCCTAGAATATGTAGTAGAATGAATATATATAGATATAAAAGTTCCACACGTTCTAGACCAACCACTGGCTATAAATGCTGAACACCAGCTATGTGCTCATACGCCTTTTCTCATGCACCCCTTTGAACCGGGCTCAACATTTACTTGCCACCCGCGCAGACCTTGATACCATGAGCATCTGCCTGGTTCTCCAGCAGCCCCCAACCAAGATACTGCCTCCACGCCAGCAGATAAGGTGTTTTGCCTCCACTCCCAGCGCCTTTGCAAGTTGCCGAAGAGTCAGTTGGCCCCGCACCCGGCATTCCAGCCACATCAGAGAAGGCCTCTGCATCTGAACAGTCCGTGAAGAGCGGGTCCCAGCTACTTCCTGGAGTCAAAGACCACGTGCAGACTCTCATGTTAGAAAGACAGTCGGTGTTGAAAGCAGCTGGCGTGATACTGATTGGAGTGTCGGAGCCCTTGGATGTTCCATTCGCCGCGGCGCAGGCGGCGGCACCTTTGAAGATGATCTCGGGACGAGTATAGTTGCCGAACCAGGTGTTCATATCGCTATTGAAACTCGTCCATCTCGTATCGGATTTAGCGGCCATGAACGAGTACGTGGTATCATCTACAGAATCGTACCAAAATGTATCGCAAACGCCGTTCGAATCGTAATCTGTTGTACAAGGAGAGTCGTAACTAAGTGAGGTACCGTTGGTCGCAAGAGCACGAACAGAAGTGTTGAGTTGACGCGTAATGAAGACTCCGTTCAACTGGTAGGCCTGCGATATCACATATGCCATCATGCCGTTTAGCAGACTATCTGCCAACTTATCGAGAGGCGGCAGGAACGCGCTAAAAGCACCAGTAGCCGTGAATGCAGCGAAAGCATTAACATCGTTAACCATGGGCGGTAGTGCTTTGCCGATACTGTCTTGAAGGTTTTTGACGGAAGACCCAAGGTTGGCAGCAACTTGTTGCATCTGGAGGAGTTGCGAGTCTGCCGTGCCAATAGGGTATAAATACTTGGCAACACCAGGAGCCTGCTGGGCACCGGTGACCAAAGCCTTGCCAATGGCTGCTTCAGGTCCTGGAAGGAAAGCGAGGCCAACTGAAAGTGCCGTAAGAATATCGTTTAGAACAACGTTGTTTTTCTTGATTGGATCAATAACGCTGACGATGTTGCCCACCATAGAATTAGATATGCTCCCTGCACTGATAATGGCCGTGTAGTAATTAATAAAGAACTCGTTGATGTTGTATAGGTTCCACTACAAGGTATATTAGTTCTGCGGATAGATAAAGGTGCGGGTAGGATGACTTACAGCTACATAAGCGTTTCTCACACCGTTCCATTGATCTTTGAAATCAATCCATGCCGGTTGTTTACAAGGGGCATCAACTGCAAGTATAGAACAATCCGAAGGGGAATATGGTGTCATGAGCTTGTAAAAGCATTGAGCAAACTGCGTGCCCTCACAGCTGCCGTTAAACGCACCCCACCACCATTTTACATATGCGTCCATTTGTAGGGCTTCCCAACAACGAGCATCCAGGATGTCGGCTTGTGTACAGTTTCCTGCCACAGCATCGGATGGTGCGTCTGCCCAGATGGGATGCTGCGCATCACTTGGTTCGGTCTTAATTTCAGGAACCTCGACGTAGTTGGTCGGCACAGAACCGGCACCTGTATTGCATACCGTTGTGAGATTCCCGCTGGAGTAAGCCAAAATTGTGCTGACACTGCTTGCAGATGCTTTTCCCGACCCGGCACAAGTACAGTAGCCTTCGTTTGAACCGTCATGCTTGGTCCCTATAGCGCAGCCCGAATCAGGAACAGAGACGGGGACCAAAGACGAGACAAGTGCGGCGTACGAACTAGCCGCGTTTGCGTTGGTGCTTATAGGGAACCTGCCGCCGACGCAGATAGTATCGGTCGAAGCAACATTATTCGAGTCTGTGTAGGGTATCAATGAGGTTGATGTGCAGCCATTGATAGCACCGGCATTGTTGGTTTCGGTGTAGACGATTTTTGGAGTTGGAGTGGTGCCCGAAGACCTGGCGACACTGGTTGCTGTACCTGATGAGGTAGCTGCCGCCCGGATATCAAGAGTTCTGCGAGGTAGAGCGTTTGCTGGAATAGCAGTCGTGGAGCGTATAAATAGAAGAACAGCCGCAAGCTGCGGAATGAGGCTGTTAATAGCCACCATGTTGAAAGGACTGTGCGAGATCTGACTGTTGGTAAAGAATGACTGGTGATATTGAGATAATGAGTGACTTGACAGAGGACTATAAGAAAAGTTCAAGACTATAACAAAGGTAAGGAGAAAACTATTTCGAAAGAAACATGATACTCTTATACTCGAAGCTCTTGTCACTCATCCTTAGAAGGGTAAAAATAGGCTCATCCAGAAATAGGCTCATTGTAAGTTAAGCCTACATGTGAAATGAAAGTACATTCAAAAGTCAAAAGAAGCATTCACGGCTCTTGACTCAATCCTCCGCCATGGTTCCCTAATTTGCTCCCGGCCATTGAAATGTGATGACTGGTGATGACCAAAGAACCACAGCCCCAGCGAAAGAAAATAGATTCTTCGGCTATCTCAAAAAGCGACTGCGGCACCATACAGCACCTGCCATTCGTAAAGAATAATGAAGCTCTTCCGCAGTGGTTCGTTTCTGGGCAGTAGTTCTGAAACGGGAGCTTCCCATTTAGGAACTTCTCGGCTTGATAGCCCTGATGCATATATGCACGTAAACGCTTAGGCACAGGGCGTAGCGCAGCACTGCCTCGTGTTTCTACCCCTGACTTGGTACCCGAAAGCTGATTTTTCATTGGCGGGGGTAAATTAAAGGATGCAAATCGACGCACGTAAAAGCTTAACTTAAGATTACTATGGGATAATTCCGACAATGCGGGGTTGTGGCGCAAGGCATAGTATGGTTATCCTCAATTCCTCACCAGACATCTGCTAGATTTTTTCTTTTCAACGCTTAACTTTTGCGATCTTAGTTGAAATTATGAGTCCGAGGCTTTTCCATCGACATTCTCATATTTACAAGCGTTACCTGCATCCTATACTTTGTGATAATGATGCAAGTTAACAAGGTAGAAGCCTTGAAGCTAAATACCGTAGAACCGGCGGGGCTTTGCAAACTTCTCTAGCTAAATGGCAAGTCCGTTGAATGCTAAGCTTTTACTCGTACCCTGTGGGCAAGGCAAACTAGAAGGATGCGGCTCAATATACATGAAAGCCACGTCACATCTCGATATGCAGGGGTAAAATGTAAGATTTACTCGTATTGTTTGGCGGCCCCTTCCCAAACAAGCCGATAGTTTCCCGAATTGTCGTAAGACTCTTGTAAAATTAGTAGAAGACTATCAGGTCTGGACTAGGAAATATGAAAATCGTCTGTATTTAGATTCTTGTAAAAACATTGATTTTATAAAGACTATTCCTTTAAGCTAATCACTTGCCGATATAAGGCGAGGACTAAGGAACAAGACGTGCAAGATGTATCGCTACTAAGCTTTTCGCCACGATCGCACTAGATTTCTCCACTCTTTATTTGTACTATAAGCGCTTGATATCCATTCCTAGTATTCTATGCTACGAAGTGTTGATATCTTCAAATACCTACAGCGATACAACCAACTAGTATCAAAAACGCGATTTTTGCCGAGGACCCCTTCGCGCCCGCGACCCCCTTTAAATCGCAATCATTACAATTATTAAATTGCGGTTTGCCCTGCAACCACAGGTTTAATAAAAAATCCAACCTTATAGTATAATTCCTTATACTTAATAGTTACTCTATACTCTTTTTAATATAATCTTAAGGTCTAGTACTTATGCTTTTTAGGAAAGGGCGGAAAAGGGTAGATTTCTGCGCAAATTATCATTTTCTCACTTATTTTACTTGCAAATCTAAAGAAATCCCGCCCCTTTCTAATATCCCGGGATACAACTCTCACGAAGCCCAGCTCTACAGCTTATAGATATCATTCTAGCAACACTCCTTGTGTGAGAATAGAACATCCGGGCTTAGACCTTCTAAGAATTCCTCCGTGGCAGGCAGAAGCTGCTTCTGCTCTATACGAATAACCAGATAATCGACCTCAAAGAGACGCTCGAGATTATGCACGCACATAGAAGTATTGATATATCTGTGCTCTTCGTGAGTACTCGAAATCTACGGCCATTCGCAACACATTGGGAGTGGGTAGGTGTACCGCGGGCGAGCGACCCGGAGCCGAATCTCCCGGGGGCGAAATTTTCGGCTTCGATGAAAAATCCATTCATGGCTATTGAGGATATCGCGAGTCTTCTCTGTCATAAACATGAATCAAGCCCCAAGGACGAGACTGTTATACCCAGCTTACTTATTGCAAGGGAGGAAGCTTGAATGCAGGGTTTATTTTATCGAGTACACCGAGATTGAGTGGGGTGCCGGGTGTCAGCTGGGCTCGTGCTGCGGTTTCTGCAAAATATGAGGAATAGTAATAGTAATACCTAGATCAACTCACAGTTCACTCTAGGTCTTACTATATTAATAATGATACTACAATACCTATGATCGGCTATTTGTTTCGCAATATGTAGCCTATCTTAGCTTAGTGCTAAAGATTCAGGGGTATCAAGCCAGCCTTACTCGCGGCCTTATAAGACTTTCCGTATATCCGATATTATATTATATTATAAGCATACTTCTTAGAGTTGCAAGATGCGAAAAATTATAGAAGCGACGTGTGTAAAGATATAAGAAAAGTTTCGATACCGGCTTCCGAGGATAATCTGGTTCTTGGCAGTGACGAGAATCCGAGATCACCGCAGCTATAAAAAGGACTTATCTCTGTCCTTTGGTAAGTTAATCTTATTAATCGGTATTTTTCAGATCTTTGTGCCTCTACCTCTTTACTACTTCCTATACGAAGCTACTAATCAAACATTTCATTGTCAGCACGATGTTGCAGCCTTATTTCCATGTCCACGTCGCAGTAGCAATAATATTTCAAGCACTTCCTCTGACAGCTGAGCCTATGAACGCAAGCAGCGAAGATGCATCTTCATTGACAATTCCAGCGGAAAGCTATTTCAATAATCACACTTCACCAAACCTACTTTATGCCCATATCACATTTATGTTTCTTGGTTGGGTCGGCGCTTTACCCATCAGTAAGTTTCACTCCGACGTCAAATGCAGTCCAGAGAATTGATTTAATAGCCATGATGCTTAATAGTGCAAAGTCAAATCTCCGATATCCGTCTCGGATCGCATTCCTCGGTCTTCATGGCATCGGCACAGTTTTTGGTTTCGCATATTACTCCAGAACTCCGGACCTATACCCAAAAGCCTCGCACAATGGTCTTGGGTGGGCCATATCTGCTCTCATATTAGCACATTTCATTATCGGAATTATCAAAGACTCTATTGGGAGGACATCGGATTCCGGGACTAAAGATGAATACGTACCATTCATCGCAGAAGTGACCGGAAGGATGACCAGGGAAGAGGAGCGCAATATGGAAGCTGCGAATCAACCGAGCAGAAGTTCGTCATCCACAGCCACGTCTCCTTACCCCAATCTAACGGAATCTTCTGTTGAGACTAATTCTGAGACGCTACTTGATGTCCACTTACATTGCTGTTCAAGGCTCGAGCACAGATACGATGAACCTATGACATGGAGTCGGAGGTGGGCTAATGTTTCCGGATCGAATGTACTTATACGTATCCTAGACTTGTGGTTTGATATTGTTGATCAAGGACTGCTCATTCTTGGCTTTGTTGCTATTTGTACCGGAATTGTCACAATGGTTGGGATATTCGTGCGTATATTAATAGGATAACTGGACAACTTACTGATAGCTACGAAACAGCACGAGAAACATATTTTCAACGGATTAGCACATTTCATTAAAGGGGGAGTTTTTGTTGGGTTTGGAATCATTACACTCGGTCGCTGGATAGGCTGTTTCGCTGAATTCGGATGGGCCTGGAATCTTAAACCTTCCAATTTGACAAAGCGAACTGCGTCGATATCAATGGAGACGATTGAATGCTTTGTCATATTCCTGTACGGGATCACAAACGTATTTTTAGAGCATCTTTCCGCTTGGGGTGAAGCGTGGGTTCCTCAAGATCTGGAACATGTTGCTATCTCACTTTTATTCATTGGTGGCGGATTAGTAGGTGACCCTGGCGAGTTAACAAGTGGACAAATTCTAACCACTTTCCAGTGCGGGTTAATGGTTGAGTCAAAGGCACTTCGTCGTTTGGTCAAGGCATATCCTAAAGCGCTTGCCCATGATGTCGAATTCTCTAAACGTCTGCAACCGCAACAAGGGATCTCGATAAACCCGATGCCAGCGATGATTATCTTCCTCCTGGGAATGATTCTTGGCGGACATCACCAGATGAGCACGGAATCAACTATGATGCACAAACAAGTAACTTCTTACTCCTTCTCTACTATCTCTACAATCCTTGCTAATGTACTCAGTTTGGAAACCTTCTCATTTCCGCATCAGTAGCACGATGTTGCAGTTACCTACTCCTTCAAATAACCCCACCAACCTCGATGTACCCATCACGCCCACCGTCGGAGCTCGTCTGCTCGTTTTGCTTCATCTGTGGAGGATTCATGCTTATGGCGAGTGTAAGCTTATCCACCCCTGTTGCAATCCCGAGTCAAAAAGCAATCTGACGTAGAGATGTCATAGAACCGGGACACTGTACAATCTATGATTAATAATAGTGTCAATGCGATGGTCGTTGCAACTGTTACTATGGGTATCACGGCGATGTTAATGGCGTGGGTCATTTTCCTTTTTGTGGTGAAAGATTGGGCAGAAAAGAGGGAGATGTGGCGGGATAGAGTCGTTTCGGTTCAATGATTGCCTGCAGTTTGTTTTGATAGGTTTCTTGTTGCCCACATACTCAAAAAGAATTAAGTCTGACAGTGGAGACTGTTTAGCGCGGAATGGATAGATCCCGCGTGACTAGCTCTATACCCTACTGTAAATCCCTGAATGTAAAAAATATAGCAGGCCTAAACAACTTTTAACTAAGATAGGCCTATGCTTTATAAATTCTAAACTCTTTTAGTAGTGGGAGAGTATGAAGTTGTAGACTAAAAACAGTCTCTACTATCGGGATTAAAAAAAAGTAGTTACCTAGGGAAATACACAATTACACAACTACGTCTGTATTTCACATTCGGACTTTTAAAGTGATATCAGATCTAGATTAACCAAGCAACCAAGTTACGAGTACGCCTTGCAATGCTACGTAGTGACAATCATAGCGTTCCGTTTAATTGGTTTTACGTTAAAAGGTGTGGGGACGATCAACGCGTACATAATCCCAACTTTCGCAAGATGTTTCCTAATTGAGACTAGTTTGGATACAAGGTGTATATATCTACTTGAACTACTTCGATCTTAACATCTTCCTCCTGTCATCACTCAGAAAGGCAATATCTTTCGAAAGCCATCATATACTTCCACAATTATCCCGAGACTCGTAGCAAATGCAACATGGTAGGCGTAGCTGGGAAATCACAAGGATGTAACACTTGTCGAAAACGAAGAGTTAAGGTATGCAGAAACCACTAATGCTTCGCCGGGAAAGTTATTAAATGTGAACTTGGATGCAGTGTGATCAAGGAAGGCCCTCTTGCGGCCAGTGTACGAAATCTAAACGACAATGCACTGGATATCAACGAAACAGGCACTTCAAGAACTTAAGTGCATTGGATCGCGATACGTTGATTCTGAGGAAGCAACCATTGAATCCCGTGACGGAGCCGTCTTTCATCAAATATGACTATAGCGAGCTCAATTTAAAGCAAGGGGCGAGAAATGTGAACTCCGAATCGTCAGTCCTAGAGCAGTCTGAAAAGGTGTCAACCTCTTTATCTCAGCTCTTCGGGCACTTCTTATCTAACTACATCCCTCAAGGCGGAAAGGCTAAGCAGGACCCCCCAGTATCTTGGCTCCAAACGGTTAATATTACTGGTAATCTCGGAAATAACACCTCTCTACCCCTCGCCATAACAGCCTTGAGCCTAGTTCGACTAGGAAGGAAGTATCAAAACGCGGAGCTGCAAAACGAGGGTATAGCTGTCTATGGACAAGCGCTGGAAGGGATTCAAACAATTCTATCAAGCGACAATCTCTTTTTTGAAGATCAAACACTCGCGAGTTGTATGACACTATTGGTTTTTGAGGTTAGTCCAATCTTTCGTCTATCTCACTTCATTAAAGCTGTCCATTCTGATATGCAGACTAGGTACTTGAAGCATCTGGCTCGAATGTACGGGGATGGATAAGTCATATCCAGGGAATTTCCCGACTTTTCCAACTGCGTGGTCCTGGACTGCACATATCTGAATCGAGCCACCGACTTTTCCTCGGTTTCAGGCGCACTGGAGTATATTTCCCTTCGTCCTTCTCTTAACTCGACTAATTGATTGCAGATTATATATGCTTTGGCAACACGAAGATCAAGCTACCTTGGGAATGAGGAATGGCTGACTATCCCATGGCAAAGGGTTCCAAAATCTGACTTCCACCACCTTCTTGATATCATGGCTCGAATGCCCGGTCCTATTGAACGAACAGAATTTGCTATCTCAATGGATGCGATATTACCCTCGCCAACGGAGATGGAATCTCTGCGTAAGAGATATTGGGCAATCGAACGTCAGCTTCGTACATGGTATATTAACCTTGTGGACTCATCAACTACGCCATTACATTCCGAGATGTCACCAAGGACAATCGCTTCCGCGACGCTTTCTGACTTTCAACCATTGACCGACTCGTCCCTTGATTTTCCAAGCTTCGAAATCGCACGTATGCATCTCTTCTACTGGGCAGCTCTTCTTTTAATTTACAACAACCTTACTTCTATACCATCTTCTTCAACTTCTTTACATCAATTTCCTCAAGTCCGCCTGCTGTCGGAAATACACACAACAGCGACGCTTATTGCACGATCCATCCCCTACCTCCTGTCTCCAGAAACAGAAACTATGGGTCCTCAAAATGTATGCTTCTCTTTACGAATTGCAATGCATGCCTTTTCGGAACTCGGAGAAGACAAAGAGGAGAGATGGTGTAGAGATGTGTTTGACACATTGGATAACAGAGGCTTCCCGTTCGGAAAGATCTTAGCAAATGTAAAATGGGAGGATATTCCTCAATTTTTGACTGCTGTGCGATGTTTTATATAACTACCTATATAACTTCGCAAAAGATTATATACAAAATATAGATGCTAATACAAATATTACTACAAACTACTACTATTCTGAACAAAATACTCTGCATTCTTTCAGCTAGCTGTAAAGTATAAATAATAGGTGTCGCTTTGATAAGAACTTCCCTTTAACTAAGTAGAAGAGCTATAACATTTTGCTTAATAATATTATAACCTCGTTCCAAATAATAAAATCTGTAAGAACATAGCTTTTACAGTAGCAGCGACATAGTGAAGCCCTTATATTTAAAATAATAATATCCTTGCCTAAGGGCGCAATCTTTGAACCACCGGGACACTTGCGCAGTTCAGAACCACTGTTTACTTGTTTCAAACAACTTATTTGAATGGTCTCATCAATATAGAGGCCAAGCTCCGGCCTAAAATAACAATTGTTCATTCCCCTCAATATATGCACACGTCGCTCGGCCAGCCACAGGCCTCGAGTCTGGTCTCTAGTACTACAATTTCGAGGCATGCAGCTAGCAATCATCCAGGGACCTGTTCTAAAGGCTTTCACTCCAACTCCACGAGTGAGTTTTCGAATTTAAACCCCTGCTTACAGAACATCTAATAGGTCGATATTAGGGATGTGGGGTCTCAAACCTACACGTAAGCTACGGAGTCTCTCGGCGGGGCACCCACACTACCGCAGCCTTTTTGGGTGCCCTAGCATCAGCTTAAGCTATATAGGTCTCGGAGTGCAATGGGTTCGGCGTGAAGCGCGGAGCGGAGAATACTTCCCCTCTCCACGCTATTAAACAGCATCAAACGTGTTTTGCCACCGCAATCTTGAAGTCTCTCCTTGCATGGTCTCGGAGAAAAACATTCGGAGAGTCAGATTACAGTGCTCTTTTGATCTCGTACGGAGAGGAATGTCTGCCGCTTTTCTAATTTGAGTACCAGAGCTCCGAAGCATAATGCCTATATATACACATTACCTCTGTGCTGGACTTCTAGATGTAAAGCACGCACCGGAATGTTCAACTAAATAATATATGTTTCCTAATCATGCCTCCTCTCACCATTTCCGATATTGACTTCCAGCGAGCAAACTCCAGCCTGCTCTCGACGGCAATCACTGGATACATATCATCAGATTTATTCAAATCCTCAAGTTCTAGTTCTCATGCTGAGGGCAAATCGTTACACCATCGACTGAGTGTCGAGAGTCGTAACTTCTTTGGCTCTACACTCAAGAAATCTTCCAACCAGGTCTTCAAAACCCACATGATTCCCTTGGGTACTGGGCGACCAACCTCGGAGTTTTATCCCTGGGACTCCGTCACATTCAATGCGACCACGATTCAGCGCGACATAAGTTCTGCCTCTGTTACCAAGAATACTAGTCCACTACCCGGACCTGGCACGATTGTCAAGCGGGGAGGTGATTATGATATTGCGAGAGGTCTCAACTACGGCCATGCCGCTGGTTCTCCAGCATTGCTTCGATTCATAACAGAGCATATAGAGATTGTCCACAATCCTCCATATAAGAACTGGGCTACATGTCTCAGCTGTGGGTCGACATCTGCGCTTGAAATCGCTTTGCGGATCTTCTGCAATCGGGGAGACACGATTCTAACAGAAAGTTACACGTATCCCGGGGCCATTGAAGTTGCCCACCTACTTGGCGTAAATACCATTGGAATTGAAATGGACCATGTTGGGCTAATGCCCGATTACCTGGAGCGAACACTCCGGACTTGGGACAAATCTCGAGGGCCTCGGCCCACAGTTCTCTACACGATCCCATCGGGACAAAATCCAACGGGTGTAACACAATCGTTACAACGAAAAAACGCCATTTACCAAGTAGCAGAAGACTACGATTTGGTTGTCATCGAAGATGATCCGTATTTCTTCCTTTGCGTAGATCTAGGCTTGGATTCAGTCCAAGGTTTTAACAGTGCGACTCGAGACGAATTGGCAACAAAATCAGGTTACCTTGCTAGTCTGCCTTCATCTTTGCTAGCCCTGGATAAATCTGGCCGTGTTGTTCGACTCGACTCAGTCTCCAAGATCCTTGCACCAGGACTTCGTGCCGGCTGGGTAACTGCTAGTGATCAGATCATCGACAAGTTCATTGCGTATTACGAAGTTAGCACCGTGGCGGTGAGTGGGCCAACGCAATTGATGCTCTGGGATCTGCTCGATGCTACCTGGGGTCATCTCGGATTTTTCTCCTGGTTGGACCAGCTGTCTGTACGATATCGCAGTCGATTGAGGATCCTGCTCAACGCCTGTGACCGATATTTCCCAAAAGAAATCTGCAAATGGTCACCACCTCAGAATGGCATGTTTCTTTGGACAAGCCTCGATTTGATGAGACATCCAATCATACTATCTGGGGATCAGCAAGAGCAAAGTTCATCGCCTACAAACAACCCGGCTTTTGACGTTGAGGCTAGGATATTAGCGAAAGTCTTAGAGAAAGGGGCTCAAATCACTATGGGTTCATTGTTCGATACAAAGAAGGCATCCACAACTAAGGTTCATTTTCGTATGACATTTGCTGCAGCTGATGGATCCGAAATTGAAGCCGGTGTGAAAAGGGTTGCCAGTGCGATTAGAGAAGAGTTTGCTATGGATACCTTCTACTAAGTGTTCAGAGAAACCGAATCCAGCTTTTCTGAACTAGGCTCCTCTGCAACTGGTCCTGGGATAGGTTTATAGGTATCTTTCTGCACTGTTTTGATTTGGAAAGCAACCGTGGCTACGGTTATATTCTAGTTTATACATGTATAGCTTGGCTATCTCTCCGGAGTAGATTGATAGCTGAACGTATCTTGAGAAAGATTCCTAGTCACTTGTTATTTCTGGCGATATACATTTTGGTAAGGGAATTCTCAAGGTTTCTCTGGGTCATCTCGACTGTACAGACCCGTAGCTGAAATATGTTATCAATGATAGCAGCAACCATACCAGAGACAGGTCCGCGTAACACAACTTCGTCTTTCTGTAGTATCAACTTGTAACCTAATATGCTGGTAAAGAAATTGCAAAGTTTGTTATCAAATGAAACGGGATTTGAAAAGCATGCTATAATACTAAGCAAATGAATTGGCTAGTCTAAGTTTATCTTAATTCCTTAAAACTGAGTATTGTTTCATATGAGAGTACTCCGTATTCTAGATAATAGCGCATTTATGCTCGGACTTTCATATTCTGTGAGACTCAAATCTGTTCTGTAGTACCAGAGCCTATGAAAAGAAATTACGCTCCATCTCCGGCACCCTCGATAGCTTGTAGCACTTTGGTAGCCATTCATCTACCTCTTTTTCATTTCCCGTAAGAAGCTGCACCAAGGCCTCCGCAGACTGAAAAGTAAGTGCCATGCCTTTGTTTGTTAGCATTTGAACTCTTGAAACCACCCAGACAACCGACCGTGGCCATTAAATCCGGCACAAATCCAAAGTCCGTCTTGGCCCGGAGCTTCTCCAATAACAGGCTCTGAATCCAGGGTATATCCCATAATACCAGTCCATTCTTGAATTGTTTCGCCGTCTTCTCCCCAATTTTCTCGTCCAAAATACTTAGCAGCTGCAGACAAGAGAAACTTAGAGATGTTGGGATGAATGGTCGTATCATCCAAAACAGGCTGTTCTCCGTTACTTCCGAATCTTCGACCGCCACCTTGAGAACGTTATTACAGACTTGTCGTCTCTCAGGTAGTTTTTAGCTTACCAATTATTATATCTTCTGCGCCAGAGGATCCTTCCGCCCTCGATTGCATGTAGTCGCCTGCACTCATACCACAGGTTCTTTTCAAAGCTGCATTACCGACGATATTCGATCCCGGTCGGACAGCGGCAATCTGGGATCTGGTTGGAATGATGAAATGAGCCAAAGGGGGATACAAGGCTGCTGTATATGCATTTGTAGCCAATATAACTTTGTCTGCAAGGACCTGGCCGCGTTCCAATGTGTGCACGATCCACTTCGCCGTACCTTGCCCTGAGTTCATTCGATAGACCTCGACAACCGGGGTGTTTGTCTGAAGGTTGATACCTTTCTTGAGCAAAATCTCTAATAATCCGCATACCAATTTGTACGGACTCAACGCATAGGCAGGAAAGCTCACAGCTCCAACCGCTTCTGGAACTAACAGCTCCTTTCTCGCTTCATCCCGAGTCCAAATCTTATACTTCTTCAGAACACTCTCTCTCATCTTGCCATCAAAAACATCTTGCCTTTTATTTAGCAGCTCAAGTACGTCAGCAAATTTTTCCTGATCCGTCCAAATATCCACCGATTCCACCTCCCTCAAATCGCACTTAATACCTAGCTCTTTGATTAACTTACCCAAGTTAGCCACGTTCTCCTCCTCAAGCATGTCCAACTTCAAGGCCTCTTCTTTCCCAAATTTTCTAAGGTCAGATGCGAGTGAACTATAGCGACATGCCCGACAATGCCCACCGTTGCGGCCTGTAGCTCCGGACGAAGCCTGGCGAGCTTCTAGCATAAGGATTTGAGCGTGTGGCTCCTTAGCTAGAAGCTTATAAGCAATGCTTGCGCCTGTGATTCCGGATCCGATGATAGCATACTGTGAGGTAGATAGGAGATTCGGTGTTGTTCGATGGTCTGCGATTGGGAGTGGTGGGGTTTGCCAGTAGGATTTTGTTGGATTACGATAAGGGAGTCCAA
>QGMG01000272.1:0-38188 GCA_007825325.1 Lachnellula cervina | reverse complement strand
CCTTATAATATATACTAAAAGGAAGCATTTAGATTATAAGGCTATAGTATTATAATATAAGGCATTATAATATAGCACTTATATATAGCATTATATATATAGATCTACGCTATATAAGACTAATTATAGGGGAGCATTAATTTAGGGGCATCGAATTATAGGACGCCTAGGCGTTAATATATAGGGACCCGTATCTGCCCTTTTAATCAGTACTGCTTTCAATGCAACACTCATATCACAGGCTGATGGTAAGCGCTTTATAGCTAGCCTACTCCCCTATAACAACAATATCACTGCGCTGTTTACACCCAGAGATACAGACATAGAAAAGTATTTGACTGGAAGAGATCACGACCCCATACACCATCTTTTACAGCCTCCCACCTCATCACCTCGTCCGTGTACTGATCTTCCCCCAAATCGACTTTTTGACCTGAGCCATCTTATTCCCCCTTGCCTCCTCAAACTTCCCACCCGCAGCCTTGTCTTCGAAAACAAAATCCTCTAGAATATCCAGCAACCCTGGCTCCTTCACGTTTGCTGTCACCTCCACGTCAACCATATAATACTTGCTCGACCTGGAGATTAAACTATCAATCTTCACTCTCACATGATGGTTCTGCAACTCAATCCCACCACCGGAATCAGGGTTACGGGCCTGGAAATAGGAATAGAAACTCTTGAATCGGTTTTTAGAGTCAATATCTAGTTCAGATAAAGTGGCAGCGCTGTAGCCGACGCGGAAATCCATCGAGGAACCCAGCATGACTGCTAGCCATTCGCCATCGGGAATGTGTTCGATGATCATGGCTAGCGTGAGTTGATTCGCGCCTCTTGCTATGCCGAATGTGGAGCGGCTTGAAAGCAATGTATGCGAAGTGAAGACGCGTGACGTTGTCAGGCGGGGTGGGGCGGGTTTCAATCTTTCGTCTGGGGCAAAGATGAGATCAATTACTCGGTACTCTTCTGCAGATGGTATGTTTCGGAGTTGGAAGATATGACGTGGAAAAGGCCGGTTGTCATCCACAGCATCATAGATGGCTTGACGAATATAAATCCTCTGCATAGCCCCTAGCTCACGGACTTGGGTCAAACGGCAGACGCGTGTGCGGGCATATTGATCGGACTCTTCTGATAGCTTTAGAAGGTAGACGGCGAGGAAACTAAAGTCTGGGTAAGTTGGTGGTACGGGGCAGTCCAAAGCGGCGACCCAAGTGTTGTCATTGAGCCGGGAGAGAGGAAGTTCGATGCTGAGGCCGCGGTTTGTCATTTGGAAGGGGCGGCGGGGCTCGTAGTCTTCGTATGGCATGATTTTGCTTGAGTTCTTAAAGGCGGACGGGGAGCCAGCGAGTAAGCCGTGTTTGGTGGAGTCTGAGGCGCCGCTGAGTGTCCATGCAAAGATGGATTGATCGTCGGATTGCTTCATGATTTCTTCTTGGAGTCGTAAGTATGCTCTCACGTTCCCCTCTCCATAGAGCATTGGCATGTTGACGGAAAAGATACCCATCAGACAATATGCGAGATCTTCTGGGCGCGTCGTCTCCCTATCAGCCGCCCACGACATCCTTTTTGCTATACTTGCGAAATGCATCCTCTTGGGATCCTCTAAAATATCCTCATCAATCCCCGTTATACTCGAAAGGGCGCCGCGCAACTCCCGCTTATTGCCAATGACCGTCCAGTCCTTAGCGAAGAAGATCATTTCAACAGGAGCAAGTAGTTCTTGCAACGTCCACCCTCGCGTGAACCATGCAGCTTTCGCCAAATGGTTTCTGAACTCCAAACTCTGGATATCCGTGTCCGTACTTGCGTTAATGTCGGCCAGGTAGGCATAGCAAATGTCTGCTCGTTCATACCATACATACATGGAGTTGATCGCTTCGCTCAACTCTGCACTGCTACTCTTGTCGATACAGCAATTGTCAATCCAGATGCAGCTGTAATCGTCGGCCGCGGCTTGACGACAGGCGAATTTGACCTTGCTATAGGCGGGCTTGCTTTCAGGATTACCATTGACAAGGTCTGAAAATATGACTTCGTCTTTCCCCCAGGTATGTGAGAAGATAGCATATTTGAGAGGTTGTTCCTCATGTCCAAGAAGGAGATCAATCGTGTCTGTTTTGAGAAGGCGCATATTAAAAGAGACCCTAGCTAGCAGGACTTATAGTGATTTAAATTTGCATGGAGCGAGGAACAAAGCATGGAGCAATAGAGCTTGTGGTAGGTAAGTGTATACACTACAAATTCTTGTATGAAACCCAAAATACTTGGATATGTACATATAAGGCTAAGCAGCTTAATTAGGCAACTGCCGATCAGGTCAGTCAAAGTCTACGGTGTAATAGCAAATTTTGGGAGCTATGCATAGCCCTGCATCGGGTCTACCAATAGCGGGGCAGCCCCTCGTCTGGACTTGATTCTAGTGGTCGAAACCCCTGGCACCAAGTGCATCATTCTACGGAGTAAGTGAAACTGAGACGCTTACTTGTTGGTGGCGTTTTCAGCCCCAAATCCTTTCATTCTCGCGCACGTGGCCGCCCAAAAAGGCGTGAGTTGCCTCTCCTTTTTAAGGCCAGCCGTCCCACTTAGTTAGATATCAATTGAACTTCCACTTCTTGATCCGCGCGATATATTTGATGACCTACGGAAGGCCCTTGTTCCGCAAGCCCGAGAAACAGCATTCGGAATGGCGACAAACCCGCAGCACAAAGACGGCATCCCATCGCAAGGAGGTCTGATAGTTGACGAAATCCCAATTGCAAGCCTACTTGGGTCAGACAAAGATATAAGTCAGGCGGTTGCTCCAGATTCAACCAACGAAAAGTTAACTTAGACCACACTATACAAAATGCAAAGCTGATTGAAAGCAGGCCAAGTCCCGCTGTAGACGCATTACCAAAGAATGCCGCGCCGGAAATAGGTCATTCTCCCGGCCCAGCAATGGTCACTCCTCTCAAGCAGCTCCAAAGAAATTCGGCATGGGTCGATTGCCCATTCTGCAAGAAAATGGCGAAGACCAAAATACAAGTCAAAGAAGAAAGGGAGGAGCCATCTGGGTATGTTCAGCGACTGGGAACTATGTCCAGAACTGACTATAGGCAGGTTAATGATGTGCTTAGTATGTCTGGTGTGCTGTCCTTTGCTGCTTTGCCTTCCGATGATGACAAACACTACGAAAAGTTGGGCTCACGCGTGTAGTAATTGTAGCGCTGTAGTGGCTATTCGTGGACAGAACGGGACTATCGAGGTCAAAGAGCCGTTGCCGTCGAAGGTGGTTCCGTCCAAGTACGGCGCTGCGAATGGTGCGTCTATATAAGGGGGTGGATGAAAGATTTGTCCTAGCGTCGGCGGCACCGCCGATAAAAGTTGTTTCTACCAGCGCCAGCCTCATGAGCTTTCAGAAACCCGATTCTAGTATGCGAGATTGATCCTGATGCATGATAAGCAGAACCAAAAAATAAAGTATATGTCTGATTACTTATTAGCTAAGATTTTTAAATCGACGAAATAATACCTAGATATATGCAGATCAGGTCAGAAACACTTCCTGTGCGGTTACCTTGAGAATGTGTGAGCAATACACGAGAAAGTGATACTTCGGAAGCACTGGTGGTGAAGAATATTAGAACTCCCCAATCTGGAATGCCTTGGCCTGTGTCAATGGTGAGACGTCTGGAGCCTGTCCGTACTGATGCTCTTGAAGTTAGGAAGCCAAATGCGTTCCCTATATTGCCTTTCAGGTTAGTAGATGTGAAAGAAACATAATATTCATAAGATGATCAACTGGTGGTTATAAATTAGTAATAAGTTTAGGGAACAAGCTAGCGAGGTCCTGTTGCTTCAATCCCAAAAGTTTCTTCTGTTGTCTGGCTACCTCTGAGTAGAATATTGTTTAACATAGCGTATGTGCGATGAGCTCTAGATCTGCTCTACGGCTTGTTCTCGGGGACTTTACTGTGCCTAATTGCCGAAAGCTTTTCCGGGAGGCTTCTGGACTCCTATCAGTATGGCCGAATAAACTCAAGGAGGCCCAACTACCTGCTACTAAGTAACTTTTTTTAAGATCAATCATCGAAGGTCTCACTAAAAAGATATGCCGAAGATATCAGCATCGCCTATCCGCAGAACAGATCCCCAGATGAGAGCAGCTTAGTTCAACGCATAAGAATACTCTACCTGTTCTGGGTCGGCTCCAATATCACTGTGTGTAACCCATATCCTTTTGAGAGAGGTTAACTTCTAACCGCCTTCGCTTTTCAATCCCCCTTTAAATCTTTCCGCCTGCTATTCACGGCCTGAGGTCTAAGTTCCATGAAGCAGAACTCCATTCACACTTCCATAACCATATCCATTGCCCGGAGTTGCATCCAATAACGAGTCCGAAAGGAGTGATAACAGCCGTTGATCTCTCTTCAAGCTCAATTCCCACAACAGAACTGCCTCGCACAGCTTCTACTATCCCAGTGCTGCTATGAATAGTCAACTTGAGTTTATGTGCAGCAGTTTGCGACTGTAACCAATTTGATTCCAAAACAAATGACTCTTCGTCGACCCAAGCAATCAATGTAAACTTCACATTCTTCTCTGAGCCCAAGTCTTCTGGTGTGTTCTGCAATTGATTCCGGACGATGCTATCACCACCGAAAGGTACAATGGAGTCTGCTGTCCTCGCTCGTGATTGTCCCTCTTCTGGAAAGGAAGACCCTGTGTAGACGGTAAAACCCACCCAAGTTCCCTCCTCGAAAAATTCGGGTGTTGCCATTTGTTGCAGGTGACAGGCGTTGAATTTATCGATACTGTCAGGACTAAAAGGAGGCGGAAGTCTCATAAATGAAGAGAACGGAATAGTTAGAGCCGTTGGTGGGAAAAAGTCCTCCGAGTCTGTCCTGCGCTCCGCGAGGAAAAGCCGCAGTCGCACAGAAAGTACCCCCACAAGCTTATTTGCAAGCGCATGCAGAATGACCTCCCACTTCGACTGCTCCTGCGGCACATACGGGAATTCTTCATCCTCAGTGGGATTAATATCGAGCCAAGGTGCCGATTCGAGAAGCGATGTTGACGGCGACCAGCATTTGAAGGAGCTAGAGTCATCGTATACTGCATTTTGGGAGATAAGTCGGGTGGAAAGACAAAAACTTGCGACTTGAATCTTGTGCCAGGTTCCAACGCTGATAACTGATGGGGGGTTTGTGGGAAAGTTTTGTCTAGGGAAAGCAGATGAGACAGGCATCCAGCATTCGAAAGCTCGCTCTCCTGGTTGGTAATAACTCGTTTTGGATAACTTAAGCAGTTTATCTACATTTGCAGAGTTGAGAATCTCATCTATTGTCGGATTAGCGATTGTTCTTGGTGATTGATTGAACAGCTACGAGAAGCAGCTTGCGTACGATTGGAAGCCATTAGCTGTGGTAGCCATTTCAACGCAGCAACATTGTACTCAAAATGATTAACTTTCACGGCTGCGATAGCATATCGTTTCCAATATGTACGGTCGGTATCTGTATTTCCCGAGAGGCTCGATAGAAATCCTCCGTGGTACTGAATAATGTGTTCCCAAACAGTCCAATCGTTGCAAAAATCATAAAGACTTCGACAGACTAATAATAAGTTCAGAGCTGATTGTGGGGCAAGATAGGAAGCAATGCGTCGAGTAACTTCCACTGGTAGTCGATTCAGCAGAGAATTCGCAGCCGAAGTCATCGTGCGTGATATCAATTTTGTGTTATTCGACTAAACCAAAGAAAGCATAGAGAAAAAAGCATAGCAAAGAATAGCATTGAGAAGTTTACGAACGAATACTTAACACCTGCGAGGCTGCGGCTCAGACATGTTATTGGAGGGTTGTTCAGGGGTTGGGCTGAGGTAAGCTTTACGCCACAGGCTTGGGATATCAGGGATGGAGGAAAGAGAATGAGGGCGGTTTGCCGTTTGAGAGTTTTGTGAGAGTTGTGGATATCCTTCTTGTTTGGGATTCAACTGCTAATAGAAGATGAAAGCACTCAAGCTCTGATGCCCACACCATCTACATGGCTATCCAAGAGACTACTTAGATGTCGAGGCACCAGGAAATTGTTATTCCGTATTTTGATGACCTTTTTCTGCCATCTTCCTCATTGGCCAAATAGTCCGCATTTCTAATGAAATTGACACCAAATTAATAGGAAAACGTTTGGTCTCCATTGTGCTTACCTTCGCAGCTTTGTGCTAATCGGTTTATTCAGACCGCCTTATAAAGCCATTTCGAAAAGGAACGAGTTCTAGAATGCAAGTAAATTTGATAATATTTGCGAAGTAATAGCCCTCTGACTTGGCGATTCCCCTGCACTAGCAAGCAGGGGGGTCCCTGTATATTGACGCCCGGGCGTCCTATAATTCGACGCTCCTAAATCGATGCCCCCCTATAATTAGTCTTGCGTAGCGTAGATCTATATATATAACACTATATATAAGTGCTATATTATAATGCCTTATATTATAATGCTATAGCCTTATAATCTAAATGCTTCCTTTTAGCGCATATTATAGAGCTAAATTCCTTTGCTTATATAACTATTAGTATTATAAGATTATTACTATTACTATATTATTATACTAGTTCTACTATATTCTATTGTGTTATCTTAATATAAGCAATAAGATTATTGCTAAGCTACTTAGTTAGTACGTATAAGCTATATAATATAAGTAATCTAACTATTCTAATAATAAAAACTTACTATAATTAAACGCGCATTTAAGTATATAAAGAGGGATTTAGAGGCTTTAAGACGTAGGAAATAATATATACTAAGCTATAATACGCCCTTTATAATTATATAAGGTTAGTAGATAATAAGAGCTTTAGGAATTACGCAATAAGTAGGCTGTGTATAGCTCCTAAACACTAATATAATACTCCTGCTTCCTAAATAGGCAAATACTAGATTTTATTGCATATTGCTAAACTATAGAGCTAATATACTCTAGAATTACTCTATAACTACTATAGCGTTATATATATAGATCTACGCTACACAGGGCTAATTAGAGAGGGGCGTCGATTTAGGGGCGTCGAATTATAGGACGCCCGGGCGTCGATATACAGGGACCCAGCAGATACTAAGGCGAAAATCAACGAAAAAATGACACCGCTACATCAAATGGCTTGGAACAAGCACTTTACTGTGGTACGAACGGGACTAAAACGCAAAGCAAGTGAGACATGCCGCCTTGGGTAAAATAGAAGCCTGAAGTACCAGCGATTTTTAGTCCATTAATGAGCTGGTATAATATCAACTGAAGCTTCCTTGCCAGTAAGAACCCTGTGACGAATGATGAATAGGCGCTTGCGTGATAGTGAAAGTAAAGCAACAAGATCAGAAATAAGGCGAGTACTTGAAATACTCTATAATGAACCATACACAGGCGGAGCTGCTACAAGTATGGAGCAGAGGCTCGGGGCTGTCACGCCTTAGATGCCTTTACAATCAGCTCATTGACTCCACAACAGAGAAATTAGACACATGTCAGGTATCTTGCCCAGTTGTCTATGCCCTAATGTGCAGTGAGGCTGGGTATACATTTCAAAGCTAATTTGGGCAGAAAAAAGGAGGGGAGGTGAGTAACACAGCCCTTTCGCAATACATGTCTAAACTTGAGTACGATTGAAGAAACAACGGCATTTACAAGACTTCTTGCGAACAAACCTAAGAGATCAAGAAAGGAATAGAACAGGCTGTGGCTGTCGTGAACAGTGAGATGTTCTGGAAAAGGGTGAAAGCTAGGATAGGATATGAATCTTTAGATTCTGATAAGATATGGTTCATGCCACTAAGCCTAGAACGGATGTTAGCGGTATCCTTGTTTGAACTCCCTACCATACATACCGGTAGTACAAATATATCCCAAATATACACAGATGATACATAATGATCTTACGGTCGATTCCAAGGTGACCATTTCAAGAGAGAACGATGGTCAATCCGGATACTAAGAACTCTGGTAAGCAACGCACAAGTTGACACGTTGGCTCTACGCGGAGTACTCTATACAGTAATTGCAACTAACCTTCGCAGCACCATCATGGTCCAGCATAACAACAGAATTGCTACGAGCAGAATTGGCAAGACGGGATGAAGATGTTACAAAGCCGCAATGCGGATCTGGGGTCAAGGGAAGCTATAACACGTCGGCACATGTAGGCGCGCTGGTCTTGATTCTCGTCCTTAGTACAGCTGGTAGGTCTTCTACTCCGCGAACCACACATTGCACTTGCTGACTCGCTACAAGCCTGTGGATTTCCTCTGATATCCCGAAGAACTTCGAAGAGTGCCGGACCTGGCAGATTCATATTTATATCCCAGCATTTCGGCACAGGCGTGCTCATAGCTACGGCCTTCGTCCACCTCCTCCCGACCGCTTTCACATCCCTCTCCGATCCATGTCTGCCACACTTCTTTAGCAAGGGCTACCGGCCTCTGGCTGGATTGATTGCTATGATCTCCGCGCTGATTGTGGTTGGGTTGGAGATGTTCCTGACGGTTAGAGGGGCCCGACATTCGCACTCGCATGAATGGAATGCTGTACCGGATGCAGAGGAAGAACACAACCACAACCATAATACAAATGGATCCGCCCAACCAAAACGAGAGAAGTTGAACGGGAGGTTAGGCAAATTAGGGCTGAATCATCGGCCAAGGGACATTGCGTTAGAAGATATGGATGCGACAGAAGGACTAGTTGCGGGCGTTTCCCCTCTCCCAGTCGCAACACCATCTCCCAGGCACGAAACAAAAGCCAACAAATACGACGATGCAAACGGTGACAACTCCGACTCCGATCTGGACCTTGATGAACTCGACCCGACTGCCGAAGCCTTCAATCCCCCCTCCGACGATGCCGAAGCTCCCCAACCGAACAACGTCCTCTCCCCCGACGATGAACGCAAACGTCAAATCCTGCAATGCCTTCTCCTCGAAGCCGGTATCCTCTTTCACAGCATATTCATCGGCATGGCTGTATCCGTTGCTACTGGGCCCCCCTTTGTCGTCTTCCTCATCGCCATCGCATTCCATCAATCCTTCGAAGGACTCGCTCTCGGATCCCGCATCGCAGCCATAAATTTCCCTCCGCATTCTCCCAGACCATGGCTCATGGTCCTCGCGTACGGCACGACGACGCCAATTGGGCAGGCGATTGGTCTGATTGTGCATAATTTGTATGATCCTCACAGCGCGGCAGGATTGCTAATGGTGGGGTTCATGAATGGGATTTCTAGTGGACTGCTGTTGTTTGCCGGACTGGTGCAATTGCTTGCAGAAGACTTCTTGAGTGATAAGAGTTATGGGGTCTTGAAGGGGCGGAGGAGATGGGAAGCTTTTGCTTCTGTAATTGGTGGCGCGACATTAATGGCTTTGGTAGGGGCTTGGGCATGATATCTAGCAAAAGCAATTGGGAGGCGCATAGGAGTGTTTAGGTGAACGAATTTTTGGTCAGCGTATTTTCTTGTATGTATATTGTCAATCCAAATTTTATTGTCAACCCCCCAATCCTCTCCACACTCCACCCTAGCTGCAATGTCCCCTACACTCGCACACGCATACAGCATGTCCTCGATGCAAGTACACGCCAGCTGGGTCTTCAAAGCACGAGTCGCGCACCAGGTCCCGAGTTTCTAGCACACGCATGGATCGTCATCGCGTGCGACCAGAGCGACGTTATTCCGAGGTGGAGGCTGATGCAGCGAGATGGCTGCTATTAACGTAAGTATCTTCGCAACGAGGAACAACAACATGTTGCGCATTTGAACAGGATTGGAGGTGCGGTTAGGACCGAATACTTGTTTGGGATTGGGGCTGAAAAGTAACCTCAACATACAAGATCGGCAGGGGACAAACTAACAAGTTTATATACCAGTGAGGGATGGGATCGGATTACATTGTACTCCTCAGTGGGGATGTCAAACTGCCTGTTTCTCACATGGTTTTCCTACCTCGTGAAGGAGCCAGGAGGTGCGTGGTGGTGGATTTTTCACGTTCTCTGTGAACTGAATATAGGCGACAGGAGATCCTTTTGGAATTGTTGCTTTTCTTGTGCTCTGAATTCAAAGTTTGAAATGGAGCGTGTTGATGGACTTTGAATGTACTGAATACATTGTGAGGTATTGCAGGATTCTCGGCATTAGTCTCCTGTTAGTCCCAGTCAACTTACCCCAAAGTGAGATTGTTAGTCTTATTATACGTGCAGCGAGTTGAATGTTGTTTTGTTGACGTTCCTCCGACTGCGCACTATCCAAAAGTAGAAAATTGACGAGCCTATGGTTAGAGAATATGCAGTTGAGTTCGACTCAATGAGTTGTCTTTGACTCTCTGGTGCACCGGGTTATTATAGACAAAATATTGATAGAATATTATACTTGTGGTAGTACGAACAAAGTAGAAAGGCAAGACTGACGGGAACGAAAGAGAATTTGATCATGAAATAGATGTTATGACGTTTATCTAAGTCCAACAACTCCATTCCAGCACCACTTCACTTGCTCATCAAATGTGATTTGGGAGTGAAGATCACTCAACCCTCCTAAGACGCTCCTACTCACACCTTCTACCCTCATTCGAGTGAGTTCATCCCAGCCAGCTTGTAGGACTGGCATCAAAATGTCCCGAAAACGCTCATCCATAGGCGCGGTCACCCTATCGTGAAAGTTCAGCCCCAGCAAGATGCACCGTCCATTACAAGGCGAGTCAGTGTGCCCACCGTGTGCCAGGACTAGAGTTGGAGGACGAATAGCCTGAATGAATGCGGCCCATTCATGGTAAACAGCATCTTCATGGGTGAGGGGACCTGGATATGTTTGGCCATGACATTGTTGTCCCTGCTTGCGCAGAGATAAATACTGCAGGTGACGACAGCGGGATTCTAATGAAGAATTCAGCAGCCGCCTCATGTTCCCTGGTCCGACTTCTTTTGGCAAGCAATCTTCCGGCCAGTCTTCGTCGACAGTGGACAAAGCCGCCGACCGACGCACAGCTCCTCGACTTCGATGACCCATGTCGTAGTTCTCACCTGAAGCTAGGAGTCCACCTTCCTGAACATTGTTGAGAGTGAGGGAAGAGAGGGGCGCTTTGTCGCTACCGTGAAGAATTGCAGAGGCAAGGGCGTAATGAATTTTCCCGCCCAATCGAATATGTCGAGCATTTGGAAAGAGCGAGGGGCGAGGTGAGAGCGGTATTAGATCCAGAGATTCAACGTGATCCGGTCCCATATCAATATCAATGCTTGTGGCTCGATCTAGCAAGGAGAACACTGCGTATACCTTTTCTGCAAGCCATAAAGCATTCTCTCCTCTGAACTCTCCCGGAAAAGGCTCCCTGAGATACCCAGACCCAATACTTGTAGTCCACGTGAAAGAGCGGACGAGACTAGCATACTGAGACTTCCGTAGCATTTGTTTGATAAATAGGTGTTGCTTAACTACGATGTCCTTGAAATCTGCCGCTAGTCGATCCACAAAATGGTGCTCGTTTATGATATAGACCGGTTCAAGGTGATGAATACTTAAATCGATTGTATGATACATCAATTCAATGCTGAGGCCGTAGAATCGCCTTGAAGTCTCGGATAGTTTCTTGAGAGTGGATGCTGGGAGATACCGAAAAATCAAGAGACAAAGCTCATCACTAAGCTCCCCGAGCGTGACTGGCTCATCCATAATACGCTGCATTGAGGAATGTCCTAGCTGGTAAATTTCAGTCGAGAAAAGGTGTACTCCCAGGTGCTACCCTGGTTTTTGCGATATATCTCTGGGATTTGTCGGGGTCTATAGGAATGGAGAAAGTCGAAGACGGATGCGGTCTCTTGAGTTGGTTGGAAGAAGGCACTGAGGATTGTTAGAATTAGGTTAGGACACGACAGAAGAACGAAGATTGAGTTGCAATTTGAGGAAGAGGCGTAGTTGTAAAGGCAGCTGGTGTTCTTATACAGTAGTGGGGTATGGAAGAGCATGTGGCGGAAATTATAGCGGTCAAGTAACTTGACTCAAGCCTTCTTGACCGACTATTAGCCTCCCACATTATGACGTTAGCCGCCGAAGATGATCAGATGCTAAGTATAAGTAGCATAGCATAGGCATATCTAGTACTTCTTTCATTATTATTAGTTCGCGGTTAATCTTGCTTGAACATCTTGAATAGGACAAAAAGATATAGAAAGGTAGATTAATTATCTACAGGAGAGGGGCGGTAAGAAGTTAATATTGCCGGAGAACCTGGTCATTTATAAAATATCACCCAGGAAGCGGATGAGGTCAAGTAGGATCGAAAAGATGTATTATCAAATTCTCCTAGGGCTAAAATATCCCAATTATTGCCGCAACATTGATAGAGAACTCCTGGCCAAACGCCAACCCATAAACAACCCGCCATTTTAGTATCCCCCATGTAAAAGTCACGCAACTAAGCGTAGAGCTTCTTTTCGTAGCTCTCCATATTGACACCGCCCTCCAGCTGCGCACTGGCGGTTCGAATTTGAAATCTTGTGGTGCCATTTGCGACTGCTTCATGGAGGTTCTGTAGAGACTTCTGGCCACAATCTTGCAGAGAGTGCTTCAATCCCGCGGCTAGGTAAGGCACGAACTTGGTAACCGATCCTCTGATACAAGTTAGTAGATGCGGCGGAAAGGGTAGAATATGAGCGAAAGAGAATATGCAGTTACATACCTGTGAGCAACGGCTCCAGACACACCCTGAGCTACAAGGACGCTGTCACCCTCAGAGAAGTAGCGTGCAGTTCCAGCATTGCTCTTCTGACTATCCTTCGCACCTGCGCCAGCCTTCTTGTCCTGCATGGCGTCGATACTCCCCATCCCTCGGTACGCCTTGACAAGTTTACCCTCCCGACTAAGGAAGGATGTACCCGGGGACTCGGTAGTACCAGCCAATAGACCTCCCATCATGATTGTTGTAGCTCCGAGCGCAAGACCCTTGACGATATGGCCAACGTTCTGGATACCTCCATCTGCTATGCAAGGAACACCATATCTGGCAGCGAACGAGCTGACGCTGTGAACAGCTGTGGCTTGGGGACGGCCAACAGCCATAACCTCCTGGGTGATACAAGCGCTTCCGCTTCCCATACCAATTCGGAGGCCGTCGACGCCAGCTACGATGAGGTTGGCGGCTTGTTCACGGGTAACAACATTTCCACCGATGACGTCCAGACCAGGGTATTTCTCCTTGATATATTTGATCATTTCGATTTGGTAAATGCTGTCACCCTGACTGCTGTCCAAGATGACGATGTCCAAGCCAGCGTCAACCAGTTTCTGCAAACGGGTCTTGTCCTCTGGTCGTGTTCCGATCGCAGCGGCGCAGATAAGTTGCTTGGAATCGGGAAGCTTCGATGCGAGTGGGAAGTGGATGTTCTTAGTCAAATCGGAGCGCGAAATCATGGAGACGAGATTTCCATTCAAGTCAACGATTGGGAGCTTGCCCTTCTTGGACTTGGCGAGAATGCTATTGCATTCCAGCAAATCGGTCCCAGATACAGCAGTGATAAGATCGGTGATCATGACAGCAGAGACAGTCTGGTTGAGGTTCTCCTCGAATTGAATATCTCGGTTTGTCACAATACCAATCAGCTTGGAGCCAAGCTTGCCATTTTCTGTCAAAGTAGGATTAGCAGATGAACAGTTCCCTGATCCTGACAAAATACAGCATGTGTTTTTCACTTTTGTTCATAAAGAGCATAGATTTTTTCCCCACGACCTTGCGGTCAATACGGATGAACGAAAGTTATTTGTAAAGTTTGATAATCATAAAAGTGTGTTGAAGAAGAAAATAATCGGGGCTGCTTACCAGTAACTGGGAAACCACCGAAACCCCACTGTTCCTTCAAGGCCTTGACCTCTCCGATTGTAGTGTTGCGGTGGAGGACGATGGGATCGAGGATAAAGCCGTTTTCATACCGCTTGACCTTCTGCACCATCTCGGCTTGCTCATCAGCAGAGCAGTTATGGTGGATAACACCCAAACCTCCCTGCAGAGCCATGTGAATAGCCATGTCGTGTTCGGTGACGGTGTCCATGGGCGAGGAAACAAAGGGAGTCTTGAGAGAAATACGTTTGGTGACTGGGGAATCAAGAGCGACCTCAGACGCGGCGAAGCCAATGTGGGCTGGCAAAACGAGGAAGTCATTGTAGGTCAAGCCACCGTGCTTCTCGGAGTCCATGAGCATGTTGATGTCCATCCCGTCACCCTTCTGGAAGTTGGCGAGGTCATCGACAGCCTGGAGACGGGTCAGCAAGGCTGTTTGACATGTCCCAGGATGCGAGAGAAGCGAGAGAGGAGCGAGGAAGATGCTCAGAGCAACGACGAGAAGCTGTGGTCCCCAATGGGCTGCGGGCGCCATCTCCCACAAAGTGTCTGTCTCTGGAATTGTGGTAGATTTACCTTGGTGTGGTCCACGATATCCTGTCCCCAGACAAAGTGAGACTTGGCGTCTCCATTGGTGTGAGGCATATTAGGAAACGGTAGAGTAGATGTTTGTGATAGAGAGAGTGTAGTCGACGACGTATTATACGGTAGTAGGTCAAGTCAAGGTCGACGGGTTGAAGTTTCCTTCTCCCAAGAGGGAAAAGAAGAAAAAGAAAGCTCGAAAATTTCATGAAGGAAGTTTTGGGTGGGGTGGAGAACGGAGCGGAGGGAGGAGCGGGCTAGGAGGAATGTTTATCCGACGTGACAGTAGAAGAATAAGTGCATTCATAAAAGTAATGAAAACAAACTGTATATATTATATAAATATTTACAGGTTTATAAATGGATTTGGAGTAAGGATACACATTTCATCACATAGTACGAAGAGTAATTATAATTGAAGTATATTTTCATCACATGTCGCATTGTTTCGTCCCATGATGTGTTGTTCCCGGTTGCCGTGCCAGCCACCTCATGTTTTTTTCGCTTGTTTCTCCCCTCACCTGCCTGCATTACCGTACCGTACCGTATTCACTCCCTGCCAGCCTCACACTCGTATGTACATCCAATCCAAACCCCCAACCGCGTTGGATTGTGTTGTATTGTATTGTACCGTATTGCATTGCATCGCTGAACCTCCAACATTCCTCACATCCGTCATCCATCGTCATCCTCCATCAACTTCGCTTTTTTGCTTCAAGCGCTGCGCGCCTAATCTTCGAGTCAATATCAACAAACGACTACGAGCACTCTCCCCTCTCCCCTCTCCCATCTCCGCCTTATCCTCCGACCTCTTTGCGCTGAACCTACCTTGTGCGGCCGGAAGGGCGGCCATGCATATAACATAGCAGACGGCAGTCCTACTTGAAAATCCTGCGACGATAAACACAACTCTCAATTCACATACTGCGTCGGCATGGCGTACCGACATCCCCTCCGCCAAACACAAACCGACTACTTGCCGCCCTCAAAGCGACAACCCTCCAACGCTTCCACTGCCTCGTCAGGGTACTCCTACTCGTCCGGCGCATTCGATTTGAGTCGAACAAGCACTCTGTCTTCCACAACATCCAGCGGATACTCGGGCCATAAGAGGGGACTTAGTGAGGCGACAGGCTTGACATCACCTGGCATTGAAAACAGAGGCAAGCGTGGGAACATGGAGCCAAGTCCGGAAAGCGCATACAAGAACGTGCGCCAGTCTCTTCGCCCTCTGCCCCAACCACCCCCCGCGACGCCCCAAGAAAGACATGGCTACCATTCGCGCGGGCAAAGCATGGACGTGGGATACCCTTCGCGTGGACATAGCATTGATCCGAGCAGTTCGCCATATGCAGACTACGGCGAAACTACGAATACACGGCTATCCCCCATCAGACCAAATTCCATGCTCCTAACTCGCGCAGACTCGATCAGCCGCAGGAGGGGTCAGACCATGCAACACAGCCATAGCCCCTTTGCCACACCGGATTTGCAAAGTCTCCAGAAGTCCTCAACCACCCAGCTGCGCACACTGTCCAAGTTTGCAGAAAATGGATCCTCTGATAGTTTCAGCATCACATCTCCCGCGCAAGAAGTCGTTGGTCTTCATGGACGAAGGAAATTACAGCGAAGCGGAGACAAAACCAATGGGCGGAATTGGATGGACAAACAACGTCAGTTTTTGCAGGCCTACGAATACTTGTGTCACATTGGCGAAGCCAAAGAATGGATGGAAGACATTTTAAAGCGAGAAATACCTCCGATTGTTCAGCTCGAGGAAGCTTTGCGAGATGGCGTTACCCTTGCAGAAGTTGTTGATGCCTTGTATCCCGAGCGCCGTCTGCGTATATTTCGGTCTCCAAAGTTACAGTTTCGACATTCGGACAACATCGCAATCTTCTTTCGACTCGTTGCTGAGGTGGAGCTCCCAGAAAACTTTCGATTTGAGCTGGTCGATTTATACGAAAAGAAGAACATCCCGAAGGTCATCTATTGCATTCACGCGCTGAGCTTCGCACTTTTCCGGCGGGGCATCGTCGATTTCCAGATTGGCAATCTTGTTGGACAGCTTGAGTTTGAAGACCATGAGTTGGAAACTATGCAAAAGGGGCTGGATAAGGCCGGCGTCAGCATGCCTAGTTTTGGAAATATGGGAGCCAGCTTTGGTTTAGAGCCGGAGCCGGAGGCGGAGCCTGAACCGGAACCAGTAGAGAGCGAAGAGGATCGTATCGACCGAGAATTAGGGGAGAATGAGATGGCAATAATCGACCTCCAAGCACAAATCCGAGGTGCATCTGCTCGCATGCGATGTGGCGATATAATGCAAGACCTCTGGGACTCCGAGGATATGATAGTTGACCTACAATCGCGGATCCGGGGCGACTTTTCACGGCAGATTTGTGAATACCGTCTAAACATGCGAAGATTTGCGGTGAACCTGCAGAGCGGTATTCGCGGATACCTGGTACGACAACGGCAGGAAAATAGAGAATCTTTATGGAAAAGCAGAGAAGGCGATATTCTAAAGTTGCAGAATCTAATCAGGGCCAAGAAGGCCCGAGATGAGGTACGCATGACAAGATCTCAATTGCAACATGAAGAGCTTGGAATTCGAGAAGTACAAGCCAACATTCGAGGCTTCCTTTCTCGCCGAGCTTTAGCAAACCAGAAGAAAGAGACGAAGACTTTAGCTGGGCCAGTCAAGGATCTGCAAGCCGCCATTCGAGGCATGTTGCTCAGAAACCTTGTCGCTGATGACCACGAAGAGCTTTGCCGTCAAGAGAGTTCAATCAATGCGATACAGGCTTTCACAAGAGCCATGCTGACCCGAAATCAGATCTCTCGGCAGAAAGAGGCACTCCAAGCATCAACACCGATTTGGAGAGCTCTTCAAGCTGTGTCGAGAGGAAACGCCGTCCGGGACCAGATTCGGTCGACGAAAGAGGAACTGACAGCTCATCGCGTTGAGATAACGTCTTTGCAAGCAATCATCCGCGCAGATGCAGTGCGCCAAGAAGTGGCATTGACTCTGTCGTTGCTTGCGGCCCAACAACCGTCAATAGTGAAGGTTCAGACTCGGATTAGAGGAATGCTACTGCGAGGCAGCATCGCGGATGACCTTGAAGCTCTCGAGAATGAAACACCGCGAATCTCAAAAGTCCAAGCTTTTGCCCGGGGATGCTTGCAACGTCAGCAGACTGGAGCACTTCTCGATGAGCTCGAATCCCACTCGGCCGAAATTATTGAGTTGCAATCCTGGAGCCGTGGGGTTCTTCTCAGGAACGACATCGGCATGTTGCTCGGTGAGTTGGAGGCCGAAGAAGAATCCATCATCGAAGTCCAAGCTGCAGCGAGAGCGCTACTGGTCAGAGCCAAATTCGCCGAGAAAAAGCGTTTCTTCAAAGAGAACATGGAAAAGGTGGTGAAGATCCAAAGCTTCGTTCGAGGTCGATTGCAAGGAGAAGCTTACAAGAGTTTGACGACTGGGAAGAACCCTCCGGTCAACACTGTTAAAAACTTTGTGCATCTTCTTAATGATAGCGATTTCGACTTTAACGAAGAGATTGAGTTCGAGCGCATGCGGAAGACGGTTGTTCAGCAAGTACGGCAAAATGAGATGGCCGAACAATATATCGACCAGCTCGACATCAAAATTGCTCTTCTAGTCAAGAACAAGATTACTCTGGATGAAGTTGTCAAGCATCAAAGAAACTTTGGTGGCCATTCAGGGAATCTTCTCGTCAACACTTCAATGAATTCCGGCAATCATTTCGACCTTAAAGCTTTGAACAAGAACTCGCGAAAGAAGTTAGAGTCCTACCAGCAGCTTTTCTTCACACTCCAGACCCAGCCACAATACCTCGCACGGCTTTTCAAGAGAGTTCGGGAGCAAGGGACATCTGAGAAGGACTGCAAGCAGATTGAAACTCTAACCATGAGACTCTTTGGATATGCGCAAAAGCGACGAGAAGAGTACTATCTTCTGAAGCTTATTGCTCGATCGGTCAAGGAGGAAGTGGACGGAGTGACTTCGATCCAGGAATATTCTCGAGGGAACTTCTTTTGGTCGAAACTCCTATCGAACTATACCCGGTCACCTCGGGACAGGAAGTTTCTTCGCGAGCTTTTAGGTCCCCTCATTCAAACAAACATCATCGAAGATCCAGCGCTTGACCTTGAGAGTGATCCCATGCAGATTTACCGCTCCGCAATAAATAATGAAGAGCTTCGGACAGGACGGCCCAGCCAGCGGCCGCTAGACATTCCCCGAGAGTCTGCAATCAAGGATCCAGAAACTCGTGACATGTTCATCGATCACTTGCGAGACCTTCGTGAGATTTCAGATCAATTCCTGTTAGCTCTAGAAGCTTTGCTGCCCAAGATGCCTTATGGCATTCGATTCATCTGTCGGGACACGATGGCTGCTCTGTGCCAACATTTCCCACGGGAGCCCGAGGACCGCCTACTTCAAATAGTTGGCAACTGGCTCTGGAAATTCTATCTTCAACCCGCCTTGACAGCTCCTGAATCAATGGGTGTCATTGAAAAGCAGCTCACGCCACTGCAGAAGCGCAATCTCGGCGAGGTCGCAAAGGTGCTCGGTCAGGTCGCGTCCGGGCGACTGTTTGGCGGCGAGAACATCTATCTGCAACCTCTGAACGCTTACGTGGGAAATGCAATTGAGCGAATGCGCCTCATTTTCTCCAATATTGTGTCGGTTCCAGACGCGGAAAGCACCTTTGATATTGACGAATTCAATGATTTGTATGCCAAGTCGAAACCAACTTTGTACATCAAGATGGGCGACATCTTCTCTATTCACACCCTTATCGCAGGAGACCTTCCTCACATTTGCCCAAACAGGGATGATATGCTTCGAGAAATCGTTCAAGAGCTTGGTAGCGCCAAGAATAATGAGACCGAGATGACAGGCGTAGCATCTGGAGAAATTCAGATGACACTCAATCCCAAGCTGCACGACATTGAAGATCCTGAAGCAGAGGTCAAGGCTCTATTTATGGAAACCAAACGGTGCATCTTGTACATCATCCGGATTCAGTCTGGCCCCAACCTCATGGAAATCCTTGTCCGTCCAATCACACGCGAAGACGATCAGAAGTGGCATGACTTGCTTCGAGAAGAGTTTGCCGCGGGCAGCAAGACTCGTGGCGCATACTCGGATGCAACTACCTTGGTGGATATCAAGTCAATGTCTTACAAGGAACTGAAACGAACAGCCTTAGAAAACATCATGAGACTCGAACAATTCGGCCGAATCTCGCGGCGTAACTTCTATCAAGACATCCTGAATGCTATCGCACTTGATATCCGGACGAAGAGCCGAAGACGAGTGCAGCGACAACGAGAACTGGAGGGTGTTCGACTTACATTGGGCAACTTGAGTGAGAAGGCAGAATGGCTAGAATCTCAGAGGAAAAGCTACGATAACTACATCGAGCAAGCCATGATGACTCTGCAGAAAAAAGGGTAAGTCCAGCATGATCTCACACATGCAACACAGACTAATAATCCTACAGCAAAAAGCGCTTCCTTATGCCCTTTACCAAGCAATACAACCACGAACGAGAACTCGAACGCTCAGGTCGAAAGCCCAAATTCGGCTCATTCAAATACTCCGCAAGAACACTGTGTGACAAAGGTGTACTGGTCTCGTGGAAGGGCCACAGCGAACGCGAATGGGAGAAGATCAACCTTACTATCTCTTGCGACGAGGTCGGCGTCTTCTTCATCGAGGGCAGCAAAGGCAGTATTCAGATACCCGGCGCCAGCGCCCAGGTTCCCATGGACAGCTTATTGGCTGCGCAATTCGCAAATCACCAATATATGGACTTGTTTGAGGGAGGGATGAGGCTTAATGTTAATCTGTTCTTGCATTTGTTGTACAAGAAGTTTTATCGAACAGAATGATGATGGCATGCATGATGGATACAACCGGGGTGTTTTTGTTTATGGAGTCCTTGCATGGCTATGGCGTAAGATAAGATGGGAGAGAAGGAGGCAAGGGGTTACATTATGCATTTATATTTGTTCGTGTATATACCTGTTGGGTCCGGGATAGCATGGGATGGAGTAGTGATAGGGGTGGATAGGATAGTACTAGAGATATTATGATGAATCAAATGCCTCTACCCTCAAGGCCATTGCTTCTGCGATGAAGACGTGCAATGCATGTATCTTTCCTTTGTTATTGGTTGAACTATATTTACATCTGGTGCTCGTTAGTCGCAGCTTCCTATGCAACTACATGTTGCACACGCCACGAAAATGAGGGCATGATGTTTACTTTTCCCCACCAACAAAGCTCCTTCCTTTTACTGAGCATAAACACTGATCCTTAAGCGCAAGCAACATACAATCACTTTCTCCCACCATCAACATATCCCAAAACATCACAGAAACACCGTAGACAAGCACATATACACGCATCCAACATGCGCTTCTCCCTCCTACTATGTCTCGCCACGAATCCTCACGTCTTACACGCTGCTCACTTCCTTAATCGCGCCCCGCCAGAATCGACTCCCCCTCCCTCGCTCACGAATAACCCTTCCTGCGAACTCGTCGGCCTGGCACTCGAAACATGCAACTCTCTGACAACGTCCTTCCAAGCCCTGCCCGCCACCTCACAGGCTCATTGTCTCTGTTACTCGGGGAAATTATGGGCGCCTAATGTTTTCGACGCCGCTGTCAAATATTGCGCCGAATTCGCGTCCACTGCATCTGCTTTTGCGTATCCGGCTCTGCAAAATCTCGAAGGCTTTTGTGTGGATATCGGGGATGTAGCAACAAACACCCAGTCTACTAGCACATCAGCAATTTCTACGACTGGAAGTGCAAGTGCCAGTGTATCTGGGTATAGCAACGGGCCATGCGGTGTGATGAACGTCCTGGTGAACAATTGCGCAAATCAGACTCCGGGTTTCAAGGATTTACAACCAAGTGAAAAGGCCAGATGCCTCTGTTCAACACTTGGTTCCTTCGACAACCTCGTTTCGTCATGCTACCAGGTGGCCAAGACGCAGGCCCCTGCTCAATACACTTCGGCTACTGCGCTGAAGGGGTTATGTGCTGCCACTGGTGGGAGCCTTTCGAGCTCCAGTTTTACTTCTCCTCCACATCACATCACACCGCCTAGGACAATCTCAAGTTCACCGACGGAAACAACAGTTCATCGGGCTATCACGTACACCGTGCTGCCCACGCAGGTAAGTCATCTTCCCGATAATTTTTCAACTCGTGGGGAACATTATGCCAACTCTTAATTATACCATATTGGGCAATGCTGACTCTGGACTACAGATAAAAGCCAAAGGAAGCTTGAAGAAAGCTACCAAGGTTGAGATTGTGGGTGTTAGCTTCATGTGTGCTGCTGTCGCGCTTTTTTTATGCTAGGTTTGCTTCTGGGTAGGACTTTCATGAGGCTTATCCGGGAGCTGTAATCCTACTTGATGAGTTTATGAGTTATGATACCTGACGTTACATTTTGTTGCATCAATGCTTGCGCGGTATGGATAATATATGGTTGCAGTAATTGAAATACAATCTGTCTCACCTTTCTTCACTATGAGCTTTTCTGGGGACATCCGGCGCATCCACCCATGTGTTCAGGTGTGTCTAATATCAGCATCTCCTTCTTGCCAAAGGTAGAAATTGAACGAGCAAATCTAACATTGCTGCTCTGATCATCAGTGCATCACTTTAGTTATGGATGTCTAACTTTGATTGCAGCGTCTACAAGTATGTAATAGGATCCTAGCGAACAAAGAAGTCTCCTAAGAAATTTCTAGAAAAACGATCCAATAGCTCAGGACAAAGAGCAATTATCCCTTTATACCCGAGGTAGTCATTTTTCCCAATTCGGACAAAGACAACCTCGCCCTACCATATCACTCACTTGCAATTAAATCTCGGCAGATTTTTCACATGCCTCGACATCTTCGAATGGACTAATCTCTAGCATGCCTCCTAAAACACCATACTACGAAAAATACGGCACTCACCCCGCAATCATCTCCTTCGCACCGCATAAGTCTGGCATCACCCCATTATCACCACTCCATCCCGCCATCAGCCTCTTGTCGCCTACGAGCAGAGAAGTCCGAGATGAGCTTGAGGCTTTTCAGAAGGGTGTGATGAGGGGGTATACGAGCCAATGGCTACGCGGATTAGATGTCATTTCCGAACGGCCTTTTCCTTTCTCTCCTATAAATCTCGAAGTGGTGAATTGGATAGGGAGGGACAAATGGGATAGAGCTGAGAAATATACGGTGGAAGGGATGGTCGGGACTTTTTGGAATGCGGGAAATGACGAAGTATGGGGGATTTTGAAGGAATGTCTACAGCTTGTGAGTCTCATGCTCGCACATACTGCCAGCCATCCTTGGTTCGATGCCTTGCTATGCTCGCCCCGAATACCGATTCCACCATCCCGCTTCACAAGGCGGGACCAGAACCGTTTCCCTGGACCCGAGCTAGCGCATTGTTGGAAGTCCTTCAGCTGTCGAAACCCCTGCGCGGTCAACCCAAAAGAAACAGAAGCAAAAATGACAAGAATAGCAGAAGGGGTGCTAATGAAGAATCTGAGTTTCGGATTCATGTCCTTTGATACTGATCCTCGGACCGACTTTCATTTTGAACATGGCTTGAAAGTCGACGCTCTGACTAGTTTTCAAGCCCACATTAAAGTCTATATCAGCCATCAGCTCGTTGCCCCTCTTTTACGAGAAGATTTAACACCAGGGGAACGAATGGCAGAGAGAGTTTATACAGCGAAAACGATTTTCCATGAACTAATGCACGTCTTCAACTATGCTGCTCAGAATTTCAAAAGCGGGAAGTATCTAGGGGTTGACAGGTATAGAAATTTCGAGCCTTATTTTGAAGAGGAAGCCGAATCTGAGTTTGTTTCTCCACTACCTCCTTCTCCGCAACTGAATCTCCAGGCTGATAGAAGGAAACTAGGTTAGGACTTTCAGCCGAAACGGCGATTTTTGGAGGTCCGATCAGACCGATTCTAACACACAACTACTCACAATCCAGAGCGCACCTCGGCTTCTTCCTCACCTCGCACCCACTCCCTGACACCGGCGTAGGGCTCTTCGATGTCCCGCGCCTCGTAAAACCAGGAATCCCGGACCCAAGTATATTCATGCCGATTCCGGTTACATATTTCGCTGCGCTGCACGAGGAGGCTTTCTGGGGGATTCATGTTGTGAAGTACGGTATGAATGGGGTCTTGAACCCCGCTTCTACATCAAGTGTTGCGGTTTCGAGTACTAGAGATGATAGAGGGAATAGAGTCGTTACGACAGGTGATGGGTATGAGTGGCCTGTGATCCAAAGCCGTGAGATTAATCGTCTTGCCGCGATGAGGCCGGATCAGAAAGAGGCTCATAAGAAGCTTATGAAAGCAGAGCTAGCAGCTGAGTATCAGCCGCTTACTGTGAGACGCGATGCGCAGGTTGGAGAGGTCATGAATTCCGCTGAGAAGTTGGGGAGGTCGGAAAAGGGGAGTGGCAATTATGAGTTCTTTTTCGGCTGTGTGGTTGAGGACTTGGAAGCGTTGATTGCGAAGCATGAAGATGTCGTGAGGCATATTCCGGTTTTAGAAGAACATGCAGGGACTGAACTGAAGGATACACGGAATGATGTCCAGGCGTTCCATTCACATATGAAAAGATATATTAATAGTCTGTTGCTAGGTTATTGTGGGGAGATGAAGGGAAGACTAGAAGCAACCGCTACGCGTCTTGACCGGCTCACCGAGACGACGTTCCTAGAGGCTTACAACCCGGCTAACCAAGATTGGGCCTCGAAGTACCATCTCGTGTCCCCCGAGACCTCTCTCCTCGAAATGCTCCAAGCTTTCGATACTGGCGAGCACAACAAGTGCTACACGCTCTGCCACGAGCTTACGGGCACAATCGATATACCGTTACATATCCAGCTCATGGCTAGGGTGAAACTGGGGGAGATGGAGTTTGGGAGTATATGGCAGAGATTGGAGAATGTTAGGAGAGCTGTGCGTATATTCGAAGGCTTGGATATGGAAAGTGTAGAGGAGCATTTGAGAAATCCTGTAGTGTACTTCGCGAATAGGGGGGTGGAGTTGATTGGCGAGTTGGAGATAAAAGAGGTGGAAGAGTTGGGGAAAGAATGGAAAGTGGCATGTGGGCCTTGAGTGCTATTTTGGAAGATTACCTATACATCAGTCTTCTCATTGGCCTTGGAGTGGAAAGGAGCAGATTTCAGGACAGCTATTGCAGCATCTGGGGGTTACTTCGAAGGAGTAGAAGAATGTTAACGCAGGTGGGATACTGTATTGCTGTATGCATGGTGCTGTTATTATAGGGTAATGATTGTTGGCGCTCAGGGGTAAGGGCTAGCGAGACAAAACTCGCTACAGTAACTTGACAAAATGACCTTGCGTAAGCACTGGTAAAAGGTAATGCCTGCAGCACTATGCTTTGCTCGAATAATCTGAGGTATATAAACATAGATATTATAAGTCCAAACGAAGGTTACAAACAAGCCCGTATGACCCGTCTCAGCCAATTATCTTCTACATTATCGTGAGTTTTGCATATAACACAATGCTAATAACACTAGCACCGTTACTAACGCCATAGTCCCTACCGATCAGACTCCTTCCTAGCAAGCTAGACCTCTGCATCTTCAATATATGACCTCCAACCAGACTTTACGTGACACGCAGATCACTTCTTAGCATCGTACCTTTGTGACCAGGGACCAATACCTATAACAAATCCTAGCTTACGCACCATTGCCATTATAACCGATCAGGTTGTTCGTGCTCTCGGCATCTGTAATCATACCAGAGGTAGCTAAAGCCTGGAGGCGGGACGCAACTGCTGCTGGAGAAGTGATACTCTCAAGAATAATCAGGTAGGCAGCAAGGCCAGCGATGTGAGGAGCAGCCATGCTCGTACCAGAGATGGTATTGGTAGCAGTGGTGCTTCCAATCCACGCAGAGAGGATGTCGACACCCGGACTGAAGACATCCACGAGACTGCCGAAGTTGGAGAATGATGCGCGTGCATCGTTGGAATCAATAGCACCGACGGTGATGGCACTTGGCTCGGAAGCAGGGGAGAAACCGGAAGCATCAGCGGCGGAATTACCGGCAGCAACGACAACAGTAACGCCAAGGTTATATGTGCTCCTACGAAAAACTATCAGCTTTCTCTTTCTCTTTCTCCTTGCCATTCAAAAAGCCAAAGACAGTTTCAAGATTATGCTCTGAAGCTATCTGCAGACTTCTGAGATACGTTAATAAGGAATGGGAAAAGAAAGAACTTCTCTTACTGCACGGCTAAGTTGACTGCAGAATCGAAGCTTTCTCCGAGAGACATGATGAGTACAGAGTTGGGGGCGTGGTTAGTGCCAACCCACTGGATGCCGGAAATGACATCAGAGCTAGCCCCTTCTCCCTTCGCGTTGAGAACCTTCACGCCAACGATTTTTGCAGATTTGGCGACACCGTAGGTGCTGCCTGCAATCGTTGCAGAGCAGTGGGTACCGTGTCCATACTCGTCAGTGTTCTAAATTTTGTAAATGATTAGCCAGCGTCAGATATGTTGAACTGCAGCAAATTCAGCTTACAGCAGATCCAGTGACAAAGTTGATACCCATGGAGGCACGGCCGCCAAACTCTGAATGTTCAGCATAAACACCAGAGTCAACAACATAAACTGTCGCACCGTTACCGGCCGATGTGTCATAAACATAGCTCGTTGTCCCCTTCTCTTTATGGGATATACGGCTAATACCATAGGGTGCTCCCCATTGAGTGGTCAGGGCGTTGGCGTACACTTTTCTATCCTTCTCAACGTAATCAACTTCGGGTTTTGCAGCGATCTCGGCGATAGTTGCTGAATCGGCATTGATCTGGTATCCTTTCAACAGATCCATAGTGTAGGTGGCTCCAATCCCGTGAGTATCACGCCTTAATAGCATCGAGGTGATAGATTTCTCGTGTGACTCGATCGTAGCAGCATCGATATCGTTCTTGTAAACAACAATGTAGCTGTCTGGAACAACATCGGTGGCATCTATATTGCGTATCTTGAGGAGTCCAGCGTGGGGAGCGGGTGCCGCAAAACAAGACGTAATCACAGCTGCCAATGCAGCGAGCTTTACAAGATAAGAAACCATGGTAAAGAGCAATTTAGAGGCAGAGACCGTAAATAAGGGTCTTATGGGTGAGAAGTATGCGGATCATGAGAAAAGTGAGCGTAGAATGTAAGATATAAAGCTTTCGTCGAAGACATGAAAGCAGTTATATTTATGAAACTTTAATAGGCGTGAACCAAACTGTGAAATATATGAGATCAACAGATATAGAGTGCAGGCCGAGTTGATTATAACTCTTCTCGTTCGCTTGGCCCCTTTTTGGTAAACAGAAGCTGGGGGGGCCGGATTATGCCTAGATTCTACCTCTTCAGACCACCTCAGACCCACCCCTCAAACCACCAGCCAAGGAAGGCCCAAGTTAAATAAAAGTGACATTGAAAAGGCATCCCAGAAGTGTAGCAAGAGATGTAGTATGTGAAGTGGGTAACAATATAAGTAACTACGGTCATGTGACTAAAGTGTGAGAGGCTTATATTCTACTTCTAAGGATAGGAATAATGTATTTTTATAGTAAAACATATCAAAAATCGCAACCAAATTGATTGCATATCAATTCTAAAGTCTATGATATAGTACTAAATATTTTCCCATGAGAGAATTAGCGCAATTGAGCAAATTACCTCATTTGATATATCCAACTTGTTATTTCTATGCTTTCATGCTTCTAGACCCCTAGACCCACTTCTGACCATCCAGGTGAGATAGCCTTAAGTTCTATTTGACCCTTATTAGCATCTAAATATATAAGATGCTATTCAAGGCGGGTACTATGCAGGTAGAGACGCGGCTTGAGTATGCCCATCTGTTGATCAAAGTCCCGAGTCTAACGATCAGACAAGCTTTACGGTCGAAGCCGCATGCTGCTGCACGCTATTACAGCGGGAGCTTACACGGGATAGGCACGAGGTAAGACTATGCGTTGGAGGGTAACATAGAATGCTTAAAGAGAGGCACAAAATGGAATGATGAAGACTACAGCTAAGAAATCAAATTTAAGATATTAGATTGCCGTGCGAGTTGTAGGAAAGCTGGAAATACCAAATATAGCCATGAAGGATCAAAACGGCTTTGTACCAACTTGTCAGATTATGGTCGTCCTCGGAAACAAGAACAAGTCGGTGCGGATGTTTAAAAAGCAGCAGAAAGATACCAACTTGGCAGACTTTTTTGCAATAGGACCTTTTCAAATGAAAGCCCTCTCGCTTCGGTAGCTCGCTTAATTCCGGCTTCCACCCCCTGAGAGGCAGTACCCCTGAAAAGCCGTTCCGCATCTCGGTTTAAAGGGGAAGCGGTAAGGCGCTAAAACCAAATGCTTTCATTTCATAGGAGACTTTTATAGGAGATGTATCTGTTTCTCACCCAATCCTAGACAAATTATTTCAGAGCTCTTAGCAGGGAGTTTTTTCGGTCACGTGGGATCCGAATATATATTGCCAAAAGACACCGCTTTTACGGAGTAGCTTCTGCTAGTAGAAGAGCCTGACCCGCAGTATGATGGGATGAGATCATTAAGATCTCATTCCAGACCACTAATATCAGTAACAGCGATCAGAAATCGGAGTTATGTCCTGATTTCTGCGGCGTCGACAACAAACTTTACGGAGATTCCCGCTATGGTTACATCATGAATAATTCGCGGGGTGATTGACAAGTACATAGAGGGGTGAAAGATAGGATAAGGAATGTAAGGTACTCTCAAATCCTCTCTCTACCCACGAACACTAGCTCTAGTCAAAGCACCCAGTTTTTGACATAGAATACTGTCACCAACTTACCGACAACTCTCAAGTTCTGTGTGCAAACAGTAATTGCAAACATGGCCCCACTCCCAAAGACTTACAAGGCAGCGGTCTTCGAGAAGGCTAATGCGCCCTTCACACTGAAAGAGGTCGACCTGAAGGAACCTGGGCCAGGCCAGGTCCTTGTCAAGGTCATCGCAACCGGTGTCTGCCGCTCAGACGCAGCAGTGCAATCTGGTGTTTTTGGCAACAACTTCCCCATCGTACCTGGTCATGAGGTCATTGGGAATGTTGCAGCCGTCGGTGATGGAGAGAAGCGATGGAAGGTCGGCGATAGAGTTGGAGGGCCATGGCATGGTAAGCCTCCCTACTTCTTTCCTGTTTTGGAGTTGTGAGCTATTCTTCTAAAGCCTCTAATATGGATTGTTCTTCGATAATTAATCCGCATCCGCAAAACTTCTCAAAGACAATGCTAACTCCATTTTCTGCAGGAGGACATGATGCCGTCTGCAAGCAATGCCAGCGAGGCCAATTCCAAATGTGCCAAAACGGGGCCGTGAATGGTGTTACAATGGATGGCGGATACGCAGAATACGTGCTCCTGAGAACAGAAGCCGTCGTCAAGGTCCCTACAGACGTAGACCCAGTCGAGTACGCCCCAATCCTCTGTGCAGGCATCACAGTCTTCAACTCTATTCGGAAACTCCATATCACACCCGGAGAATTGGTCGCTGTCCAAGGATTGGGTGGACTGGGACATTTGGCGGTGCAATACGCGAATAAGATGGGCTACCAAGTCGCAGCTCTATCTTCGGGCGACAAGAAGCGAGATTTCGCCAAGAAGCTGGGTGCACATGAATATATCGACGCATCAAAGGACGATCCATGCAAGAAGCTGATGGAGCTCGGTGGTGCTGCGCTCATCGTATGCACTGCTCCGAACCCGAAAGCCATCAGTCCTCTGACCGGCGGTCTTGCGCCAGGTGGAAAGTTGCTGGTTCTCTCTCCTTGCGGACCGATTGAGATCAACTCGGCGGATCTGATCTCGAAGATGGCCTCCGTGGCGGGCTTTCCCAGTGGTCATGCGCTGGATAGTGAGGAGGCTATTGCGTTCACAAAGCTTCATGGAATTAAGTGTATGGTGGAGAAGTTCCCGCTGAAGGAGGTGCAAAAGGCCTTTGATCATATGATGAGTGGAGATGTGAGATTCAGGAGTGTGTTGGTCATGGAATAAAATGGAATAGTAGCTGTTGCATTTACTACTTCGTAAAGACGAGGTAGGTGTCAGGACTTGTAGATGGGAGAAATTTAGGAACAGGATATTGATCTTTACGTAGTAAGCCCGTCAGCATAGTGCTCTGAGCACGTCAGTATGCAGGCTAGTGGATGGACAATCCCCCATCTCATTACTTGTGGCAGCCCCAGAATCCTGATAATCACCATGATCCATTGACAACTTTCATATAAAAGCTGGGTACGGCTTCAGAACAGTGTTTCCGATAAGTCTCAGTTTCACTTCCACGTGACCAACTTCACCTACCACCCGAGCATCAAGCATCCACTAGAACCTTCACCAAGGAGGATTATGTTGACAGCAGAAATCAATTACTATGACCTACTGTTGATTTATTTGGTGGGTTAGGAACGATGCTACCGTATGTAAATTCAGTGATCTGTCTGGAGCAGTTCGCCTCGTATTCTCATATAAGGAAAGCCGGCTAGGCAAAAGATCAATGCCAAAGCCGACAAGCCCTTAAATACATGTCTTCCATAATGATACAGCGCTAGTAAATCTGCAAGTCCACAAGCCACGCGGTCTTGAAAACAACCAGCAGCCGCAATATGACCAGGAGACGGTCCATGAAACTCCTTTTGGATTCACATAACCTCACAATTGGTCACCTTTTCTCGCGAGTACAATCTACTGTACTCGTGAGCAATCGGCATTATAAACCACGGCGGATTAATAGTATTAATGGTCGCCATGCACTTCGTGCATGTAAATAGATATTGCATCCCACCGTCAGGATAGGCTCATAGGCAACATGGAAACATAGATTTCGATCTTGATTCCGGCCAGCAATCGTCGCCAATGGGTTCGTTCAAGGGCTCAATTCGGACCCATGAACTGACAGCCCTCATGGAGTTTTCATTTTGATCGAATGATTCTCCGCGTACCCTTCTGCGGGGTTCAATAAGCAGTTTCACGGAGTGGGTTGGCTTCTTCGAGGCCTCATCCTAGCTGTTGTCCATCGAGTAACTTCTTGGGCTCGAACAGTCTTGGTGGTTGAATTCTTAGTCACTTTGCACTCGACCCTGAGTTCCTCTTCCAACTTCACCCTCCACTCTCTCTGGATGGCCATATATTCATCGACCTTGGCATCCTCAAGGTCTTCATCCCGCACTTGCACTCCGCCCTGCCTTCTCATACCCAGGTCCATCAAACTCACCGCTCTCACGACGCCATGTTTATTAGTCCATGTTCCATAATCGACTCTCTGTATCCCTCCACCAACCGCCTGCTTGCAGAATGCGGCCCAATTGGTAAACGCAGATCTCCCAGCTTTGTTCCATGGTATCATGGAGAAGCAGTGTGGCATTCCCTCGTATCCGTCAAACCCCACCGTTCCGCCAGCGGCGTAAACTCTTCGTGCAAATATCTCTGCCTCATCCTGCATACCTTCCCAGCCCACAGAGAGGTATACTGGAGGTGCTCCATCCCAAAGATATTTATGTGTGGCCAAAGGACTGACGAGTGGATGATCCACCATTGTCGCTTCACAATATGTTTCCACTCGAGGAGGAGCTGTTGGCCAGACGGAATCGGGAGGGAAATTCGGATGAGGAATGGTGAGGTCTGCAGACGGAGGCGCGATGATATCGTATCGGGTATTTCGTATTACGGAGGGTAGGGAGCGAGATATATCGAGCCAAGGCGAGGTGAGTGCCAGACCGGCTAATGGAGCTGTAATGTCCACATCGCGGCCGTGGAAGTATATACGTGATATCCCTATACGAGGAAGAGTGAGTAGAATCTGGAGGAGCGATGCCGCAAGACCTGCCCCGGATGAATCACCTGCTATGATGATCTGAGATGGAGAAATGGGTTCGTGGAAGGATCCAGGCGGTGGGCAAAGTAGGGCGAGGTAGGCAATGAGGCAATCGAGGAGCGCTGATGGGAATGGATACTGGGGTGAAAGTCGATAGCGTACTGAGAGACATCGACCGCGGGTTTGCTGGGCGAGACCAGAGGTCGTCCATCGATGTGTGGCGGGGTCCATCAAACTAAAGCATGTTGGAGGAATGAAGCATGTTGGAGACAGCAGACTTACCAGAAAGCACCACCATGTAAGTAGAGGATCACAGGCGAGTCTAGGTCAACCTCTTGCATCAATTGTTCGTATTTTTCTCTTTCTGAAATGTCTGGGCTCCTTGCAATGTGGGAAACTCCCCCGCGATAGCCTATCCATTCTGCTTCCACATTGACAACCTCTGGCAGTGTGTAATGGTCGGAGCCATCCCCCAAAGCCTCAATAGCTTTTGTCAGAGCTTCTTGAACTCCGCAGATTCCCAGGTGGCTGTTGGGCTCCTCCCTGGGGCTCAGGATCGTATGTTTCGACACCCACATGCGACCCCATATGCCATAGTCCATCTTTGTCTGCTGTTGAGACTTCAACAAGGATACCGGGGTACCGAGGGCAGGACGAGCCATGACGGCAATAACCTCAGTGATGGCATCTTGAACAGAGCTATTAGGTGACCATCCAAAGAGTGCAAGGATAGCGGTTTTGAGAATTAGAGGGACGCGAGGAAGAGTGTTTCTTGCAAGGCCTAATGGGCTGATGTCCATGATATACGGTAGTCCTAGGCAGGTCTTGAGGGGATTGTGCAGCAGAACTACTGGACCTAGGTATTGCCTGGAGGTTACTTGTATCCTGATACTCTCAGCGTCAGAGTGGACGCGGCACCAGCGGTTGACGCGTTGATTACGGAGTATACCTAAGCTACCGGGTAGGTACAGTAGGTACCTAGTCATCTATGGTGGGGCAGTATCTATTTCAGGCTATAAATGCCCATAATTATAGCGTATGTAGGACTCAAGCTCACCTGGGCAAGCTCGGACATATGACGCAACTAGCCCTTGGCGTGGTTTACTGTACGCGTCTAGCGATGATACTGTAGAGTATTGACAGATAATCTTCAGAGCGGATGAAAGTAAACAAGGACAAACACTACAATCAGCATATCTTCTCCATGTCTACTCCAAGACCGACGGGACAGAGGCAGATTACAACTCCAGGTTCTGCACCGCTATTATTCGTATAACTTAAGATAAGAAGAGCCTACGTGCTAACAAATCGAGTCACAGATACCCCAAAGAAATCCTTTCTCGAACTCCTTGCACCAGAAGCCCGCAATGAAATCTTCGCATATGTTGTTAGGTCTCCATCAGGCATCATATCCCTCACCCGCGTCAACTACCATCAGAGGGGGGTCCCTCGTTACAAGATATTCGCTCTAGTTGATGATCATAGCGATGTCATCTCCCTCTCCTTCCTCCGTACCTGCAACAAATATCCAACGAGTGCAAAGACATTATCTGGAAATACAACGTGCTCGATATCGAGGCTTTGATCCGTCAAAAACCTAGTAATCACTCTAGCTTAGACTACGTTGATGACAAAATCACTTCACGGGTCGAGGCTGTTCAAATGAACCTTTGCTTCACCGATAAGACTCGATTATCCGATGGTTTGGTACTAAACGGGAGTTTGTGGGCTCTGTCCAATTGGTATCGTCTCAAGAGGGTGACTCTTGTTGCAAGGGGGGACTCGGATGATGATCCGACAATCCTTGGACATTCTGGACTGCAAGCAATACTTTGGTATAGCCAACATGGGCCGCGCTCCCACGCGGCATATGCCGTCCATGGAGATACAGTGTATCACGAAGTTCTGGACATTTTAAGACATTTTGCTCTTCGTGAGCCACACTTGGAGAGAGAAATCATTATGAATTTGGGCATACCTATGTTTGATGAGCAAGGAAAGCCGGCCCGGTCTATAAAACGATCGAAATACCCAGCCCAGCTACTAAATGAGGTTGGGAAAGCCCTCGGGGGTCGTCTAGTTGTAGATGGCGAGTTGTGCTACGAGAACGGTAACGTGGTGCACGAGATGTTCACTCAGTGGACGAGAAACAGTGACTTCTACTATAAGAAGGACCTCATGGCATGGCGTTTAGCCGGATTAATCTCATACCACACCATGAGTAGAGATGGTTGCATGGCTGATTTCTTTTATGTCCTCGCACACGTGGATGCCTTTGCAACCGATGCGGTGCGGACTTTTCTTGAAAAATATCTTGGCACAGAATTGTGTTGCACGGCGAAGTTTCAGACTTTAGAAGATAGAACAGATCTCTGGGACGCAATGAGGGACCGAGATATCTCACGATTTCTGAGTTTATTGCCAACATGAAACAGTTTTGAGTTGTTGAACTTATGGAATGATGAACAACGATCCCTGTCAGCTTGAAGCTCTCTGCTTGTGACCATAATGGCCAACTTAGTGCAACTCGAAGCGCTCGAATTTGTTTAGACTCGAATAGATATCTCTGATGTTTATTGCATTATATTTTTAGTGCATCTTGTCTCGTTGTAAAAGTTCCCTATTCTAAAATCTTTATTTCCTATTGCATTTTCCAACATCACACTCCACCCAGCGTTGCTGTACCATGTTTTTATACACGCTAGTTCTAGTTTTATGGCAGGTTTTCTCATAATTCCTTCCTGTGATTTTGACATAGCAGCTGCAATTTCATCTCATAATAGAGCAGCACAGGGAATCGCCATATCTATCGATTATTCGGAAGATATTTCTTAGCCAATACCCTTCTATAGGAGCGAGCAACTTTCTCGTCTTTTGACCGGTGTCCGAAGTATAGATTATTGGTCGGCTAAAGTGAAACATTCGCTTGAGGGGCAATCGCAAACGAATCATAGATAGAAGTACTATGGTGGATTGTTTGTTAGCAAACAGAATAACTATAGATCGATACTGACTGCAAAATGCATTGTGCGGGTTAGCTTCAGTTTAGAATCTCAAGTTTTCTATGCTTCAAACTAAATGTTAGTACGAAACTAGTCACAGCACAAACTATGGTTGACAAAGAACTATTCCTGACTAACAAGCCTCAAAGCCAAGAGCAAGCGAGCACCCCTTTCATTCTTATATATTGGTATTCATTTCCCCTCTGTCTTCTGACAAATCAGACCTAACTCTTACTTTCTCATCCTTAGTAATGAAGTCTTCCGGCCCGGGTGAGCAAGTGGAAGCATATCTCGCGCATATCCGTCTTCGGCTACAGAAAGAGAGAGATCAAACATCTGCGCAGGTAGTCCTTGAGCGGAAAGGGGCAACACTTCAGCCATCTAAGTCCTTCGCCCATATTATTATCCTCGACGATCCTCCTCCGCCAACTGCAGCTGATATCACACATCAGGCCGATGCGGACGCCAGGGACGAAGCTTCTCAGCCGATGAAAAGGGGACCTTAGACGGAAAGAACTCTCCTCGACGTGCCAAGATCGATTTCAGACTAGACGTCCCCACTACATACAAGGCGGAGGCAGCTCCACACATGAAGAAAATGGAAATGGAGTTAAGCGGAGGTCTACCTACACCTCCTCCTACACCACCCCCATACAAAAAACGCCAGTGGAGAGGAGACTAAGGAAGGAGGCTATCTTCAGGTAGATAAAGCGCCGTGATTAACGGGAACGAGTGGGGGGGGGTAAATTGAGAAAGTATTGCGCTACCCACATCCACCCCTTTGATGTGCGGTTCTATGGAGTTAGGCATCTTGTACAACTTCATTCCGTCAAATCACTAGCAGATGATATGTAGTCGGACTTAACTTACATTAACGCCACCTTTTCCAGCCCTTTAAGTTTTCCATTAGATCCCAAAGAGCCAAAAAATACTATAATAGCACTTGAATAACAAAGAAGTCTTTGTCGGTTTGCCGCTAAAATCCTTCGTGGCAGCCTCTTCTAGTCCGCTCGTGAGTATCGCCGGAATGGGTTAGTCCTCTTTACCAGATTACCTACTACTTATCTCCGACCTAGGATAACTCCTTCATCTCTATAGAGACATGTTATAAAAAGAATGAGCGAGGTCTCTGGCAGACATTTCACGCTCAGAATTAGCAATACGAGTATAATCAATCAAAAAACATAAACCCATCAACCCACAAAATATCATGGCATCCCGCAAGGTTGTTCTCGTTACTGGTGGTAACAACGGCATTGGCTACGAGGCCGTCAAGGCATTCCTGCAGTCCCAGAAACCGTACCATATACTTCTTGGCAGCCGCTCAGTGGAAAAAGGCAAGCTGGCACTCGACGCCCTCAACAAAGAAGTTCCAGAATCCAAAAACACCGTTGAAGTGCTCCAAGTCGATCTCGAGAGCGATGAATCTATCGAAAAGGCTTTCGAGCAAGTCAAGAAGAGCCCGGGTCAACTTGATGCACTAGTGAATAATGCTGGTATGCATCTATCGTTAATACTTGGAACTACAACTAATATCCCGTAGGTGCCAGTTTCGACCCAGCGTTCATGAGGGGGAAAATGTCAGTGCGAGACTGCTTTAATAAAGCCTACAACGTGAACGTTTCTGGCACGAACGTCATGTCCTGGACCTTCATTCCGCTCTTACTCAAGTCCTCTGATCCCCGCCTCCTCTTCATAGCAGGTCTCTCCCAGATCACGTTGGCCGCTGAAAAGTACTTCCCCACGCCACCTCAACCAGCTGGTTGGCCCAAGACCATTGACTTTGAGACGATTGGGTACCGCTGTAGCAAGACTGCGCTGAACATGCTGATGTTGGACTGGAACCATAAGTTGAAGGAGGATGGTGTCAAGGTCTTTGGCGTTGGGCCTGGGTTTCTGGCTACGAATCTGGGGAATGATCCGGAGTTGACGGCAAAGGCGAATGCGATGGGGGCTAAGCATCCTAGTTTGGGGGGGTTGTTGATCAGGAGTATTGTGGATGGTGAGAGGGATGCGGAGGTGGGGAAGATTATTAACAAGGATGGACTTTCTGCGTTTTAAGAGCTAGGGATGGACATGTTTGTTGATTTTTACTAGGGCATTTCAAACATTTAAACTTAACAATGTAGCTTAAAAACATGAACCCTCTATATTGCTGTTTGACAAATTGCGTAGTATTCTATTATGACTTTCCTATACATTCGCTGTCATGTAGCTACTACATGATTTTGTACTCCTATAGCGATGTTCCAGACCCTGTAATATAGCCATTCCACAACCTTGATGAAGAACAATCCCTCCAAACCGGACCTTACTTCTCCAAACTCTAGCACCCGGCCAATATAGCCAGCACCGCTATCGCAAACAGAGTCTCTACATCTAAATAAACCCCTCTCCTTTACTGCATCTGATTATTACAGAATAATCCAGGAAGCAAAGGAGGTACATGGGTATGATATCTGCAGAGGTTATGCAACGACACTGGCTCAATATCCCCTCCCGATTTAACATATCCCAGACTCAACTGGCAGAGATCGGCCACAAACTCCGTCAAGGCGTCATCACCTTGATACATACTCCCCAGCTCGCCACCTGGTAAGTCCAGGTCGAGGATAAGACCATCTAGCGTGATTCTTCGCACAGCAGAGCCTGGTCGTGTAGTACGCCAGACCTCTCCGACAGCTGGGACTGTAGCGGCAACGAGGGCTCTGCTCTCAGATTTCGAAGTGAGGTAGTTCGATACTAACAGGTTCGAGATGGTGTTTTGGAAATGTGGAGCTTGTAGGTATTCGCCAAGAGCCCAGCACTTTACAAGCTTGCTCCATTGTGCGAGGAACCATTGCTGTTTATTATCTTGTGTTTCGATATCTGATGGTGGGGATTGGGTAAGTCCTGGGGCTGTGCGAGCATTGTTACGGTCTGGTGAATATGCCCAGGCGAGGAAGACGGCGAATATCTCTGGTTGGAACTGCTAATACAAATGTTAAAAGAGTTTCTATGCTATAGGGTTGTAATGTTGTTAAGATAGATAGGCATAGCCTTGTGCTTTTAACTAGAATAAACAAGTCAACATACCTCAAGTGTAACCTTTTTATCTTGTCCTTCCCCCCAAGTTCCATTTGCTAATGCTTTAACAAAGAAGTCGGAAGCATAACAGAGTAGTGTTTTTGGTACGGGAAATGTCACCTAGAAGTATTTAACGGTTAGCTTTGTCTAACAAAACCTGCAGACCCCCTTTAGTAGTCCTAAGTTCCGTACCTCGTTTCCACCATCGCCGACAACAACCTCGATCTGTTCTTGCAAAGCTGCACTAAACAAGAAACTATTAGCTAGTGTAAACATGTATTAGTAAAGAGGGAAGACTTACACCGTGAACATGTCAATGGTCTCTTCCCTAACGTGCTGAGAGTATGCCATTTTGATACTGGCTTTTAAGTAGCCTTGACTTCTTTCGTAAGATACTATTGCTTACTGTCGATAGATATATGCTGAAGGCGTAAGACGGAGGACGGTTGTTGTATATGCTTCTAAAAACAGCTGTTTTCGATGATAGAAGGGAAGGTGCTAATGTGTTTCTGCGTGAGGATATAGCAGTATATATAGTTGCAATGTGATCTCTGCAGACCCAAATCACACTGCTAGTCAGCTCTTTGTGAATTGGTATATACTAACTATAGAGTAATAACCCCTGACAAAAGGCTGATTCACAGAGGCTTCCAAGGCAGGAAGAGGGGATGAACCTATGGGAAAAGAGCTTTAGTATTGTGTATGTAGTAATGACCCCTGACAAA
>QGMG01000271.1:0-38204 GCA_007825325.1 Lachnellula cervina | reverse complement strand
GTATACTTCGTCGCCTAGTTTGAAGGTTGTGACGGAGGGGCCGATGGCGACTACGGTGCCGGCGAGATCGTGGCCGATTTTATAGGGGAATCTGGAGGTGTTAATGATGGCTGGGTGTGCATGTTAGGTATGCTAAGAGCTTACATTGCTGTTTCCATGAACTTGCCCATACTGCAGGCCGGTATTGTTAGAATAGATAGCTGTCGGGTAATTCCAGACGGGGTGGGTGGAAACTTACCCCGCTGCCATCTTGACGTCGATGGGGTTCACGGAAGCTGCGTGGACTTTAACCAGCAACTCGTCGGGCTTCGAGATCTGTGGCGTGGGCACAGTCGCAACATCGTATTCAGACGGCTTGCAGTATCTCGGAAGGACTAAAGCACGCATGGAAGAAGGTATTGGTTTGGACATTATGTGATGTAGTGATGTGATGAGTTGACCCGACTTTGTTCAGAATTTGTGAAGTAGTGAATTTACAGTATCTTAGATTCTGCCATCGCGTCTTTTATATAAAGGACGGAAATTGTCTCGGAGATCGTTTTTTTCTTCAGAGTACTCTTTCCATGTACTGATTATCGGTCTTCAGAATGAACGACGACTATTTAAAGGGGGACTAACACGCGAACGCCGATAGTTTCGGTGTTTGAACAATAATTACTTCAAAGTAGCAGGAACCTTTCTAGAATCCGGAATTTCACTGGTTCATCGGCTTTCTTATCTACTCGCTGTCGAGTGGAGGCTCTAAAGAACACATTGAAAGCTGGGCTGGATGTTGGATACAGACATGAAATAAATACCGCTAATCTCGATCTGGATGCGTGGATACGAGGCAACATATATGCTGGCTTCCACTTGAGCCAGAAAGTATAATTTGCAATTAAAATGAATAATACAGACGCGTAAAAGAGCAAAAGAAACCAGAAACAACAGTCAGCTTGATCAAAATACCGACCCCCTTGAAAGTCCGATTCTGGTACAGATTTTCAGAATAACAGGAAGCGCAAAGCACACGAGATGAAAAGTCATACCTCCAAGGCTGGCAAAACACGTCTTCATCTGTTTAATGTAAGTACCAAGCATATTCGATGCATACACGAAGCAATCTCCCAAAAACCTAGATGGGTATTTAAACTCCACACACCCACAAGCCAATTTTTGACGCCATATCCTTATCCCTTACGCCAATCTCACAAATCACTCATACACCATAAAAATCATGACTAGCAGCCGCTTGATCAAGATCCATGAACTGATCAATATCCGACTCTGCGAATGCCATCGCAGGGGCTACTTGAGCCGGTAGTACATCAGGGAAGACATCATCAGCAGGAGCACCATCTACGCCTCTGCTGACTTTGAAATCCAAAGGAACAGCGCGGCCCAGAGTATCCTTGCGGTTGCGTTTTCGCTGCTCGGGATTATTGTTTTTGTCGCGCCGGCCATTCATCCACGCTCCTGCGTCAGTGGTGATGCCACTGCTGAGCTCCTCCTGGAACTTTGGCATTCCACGGAGAATGGGTAGAAGAGTTCGCGTCTCGTACCAGCGGCCCTTGACATCACCTAGGCTGCGTCGAGCTGCTGGCTCTAGCAAGCGCCATTCATACCATATGCCTTTCTTTGCGACATCCGCGACTTCGTTCCGGAAGCGGAGATCAACAATCATGCGGGGAGGAAGGGCTGGAGTCGGCCATTCGGAGCGGGTTTTGTAGGGAGTGGGCATCTCGACGAATTTGTAGACGTCGCCGACGAATATCACGCTGGAGGCATTTTGGGGTGTGGTTCGCTCGATTAGTTTGTGGATTATGAGGACGACGATGTCGTTTCCTGGGACTCGGAGACGGACTGGCTCTCCTACCCATATCTTCTCAGCGCCTAGGAACATGCCTTTATAGTGTATTTCATTTGGTCCAGCTAGAGCACCTTCTATCCGGTCGAAGAGTGAGTAGCTGGAATCGATGACTTTAGCAGCAAGAATACTGCCATCTACTACGTAGTCTCGAGATTGCCCGCCATCATGTTCTCCTCTGACAACCTGCTCCCAGGGAACTTGATCGTATGTAAGATTTTGTATGGCAGGAACTGTGGTGTTTGGGACACTCCAGGCCAACCATGGCCGAATGGAGTTTTCGTCATCTTTAATCTGGTAGGCCTGGTGCTGGAAGGGGTTCGATAGGGGTTGGATGAGGTAGCGTGGCTTATTGTTCTGCAATCCGCGTTTTGATATCACACCTAGTCGCCAATTTACAACATTGTTAAACCAAACCAATTCTCCCGGCCTGTAAAGATATTTTCCACTTGGGTCGCCGTCAAGCTTTTGTTCAGCGGTCTTGGTGGCCTGGATATTCAACGAAGACTGGTATGTTGGTCGCGATGGTGCTGGAGCTGGAGCTGGTGCGCCTTCAATGATATTAGCTCAGGCCATTTAATGCAGTGGAGATAGTTACTTTTTGGAGCAGCTGAGGCTACAGGAACAAGCTTCACCTCCTTCTTCACAGCTGCCTCTATCTTCACGGGCTCTTCCCCCGCGGCCTCTTCATCTCCATCTGGGGAACATATTTTACAAGAACAATTCCTGGGATCACCCTCTGTGTCCGTACATAGCCACAGCATATGTGGGAAGAAGTCTGCTGGGCTTCTATATCTCTTCTTCCGGCCATGAGGATGCCCATAGAGGTATGCGTCTTGACGCTCATACACGCCGGCTGAGTGTTTGCCCTTGTCTTTCTTGTCCTCCGCCAGCTTTTTGGCGTTATATTTAACATGTTCCCACAACACATATCCTTCGGGAAGTTCGCTCACGATATAATTGCGGTCTGTATAAAGGTCAGCTTGTTGATCTTCAGAAGAGGGGACAAATTACCGGCCCATTCTCTTCCACCGAGAAGATGCATGTACATGCCACCTAGCTTCCGCCGCCAATCCACTGCCTTGGCATCGTCTGGTTCAATCTTCCTATAGCAATCTACATTTCCACTGGCGTCCGGTGTATCGTTTAATTGCGTAGTTGTAGGTTGGTTGGGCTCTCTAATACCGGAACGAGTGATGATTTCGAGTTGGCCGTCGGATCTGGCAATTGTGAATGGCCAGTAGGGGGCCATGGTTATTTTCGGGAGGGTTGAGCTACGTTTGTAGGCATCAATGGGAGGGGGTCGATGTTATACCATAGGGAAGCTTGGACGTGAAGTATGGAAGTTTGTTTACCTACCTAGCCTAGGTACAGTACAAGTAGAGCTTTGAGATATTACAGTACGCTCGCTCGGATTAACTTTCGGGCCGCAACGCGTCTCTTTAGAAATGCCCCTCCTTTTTTTCTTATGTTACTGTACTTGGACTTCAAAGTTAAGCATAAGATATTACTACATGCTATATTTAAACTAACAATTCTATGTTTATTTACAGTTGGGAATAGAAATAAAAGATTCTATATTTACTGCTGTAGATGCTTTCGGAGATAATACCGTATTCCTCATGCGAAAGCGGTCTGGTACGGCAGCAGCCGAAATTCGCGTCACTCTCCCCTTTATACGCGACGTCTGTAAAAGTTGATATCTGGTCAGCATTCTGCATTCCGCGCATTTCCCCCCGCAAAGTGACAACACCGTCAATTGCACCAATATACCAGGCCACAGATCTTGCTCATGGCCTGTATTAGCATTCACTTTCCACCTTAAACTTTCTGCCGTATGCATGGGTGTTACAATCGTTAACACAGCTCCTTGCTTTTGCTCTCACGCACCCGGTTCAAGAACATCTCACAGTCTCGATTGACCCCGCCATCAGCCTTTCAAGTCCTCTCGTAAGATTACCTTCCTACCTACCTACCTACTTTAGGTATTCACTCCTTCAACATGCAAGCACCAAGCTCAGCAACTCCTTCACCTGCTCGTCAAACTACGGCTTCGACGTTGCTTGCCCAGTTTCTCCCCACCGCAACCATCGCTCACAAGATGGACAGGAAGACGCCCTCTCCGGGTCTACAAAAAGCGATTCCCAATTCACAATCCGATATTGTGTCCCCAATACCCTATTCACTCCCCACTCCGAGTAAAACGAAGTCCGATCTGGCTACAGACATTATCAAAGAGGCAGGGGATCAGCATAACGTGAACAAGATGGCAGACGGTGACGATGATGATATTGAATATGCCACCCCATCTCGTCGCCAGCTGAGAGAACGAGTCCCGAACAAGTCCCTCAAAGCTCTTGAGAATGTAGAGGTGGGAAGACGACGATCAGGAACCACGAAGCGGGAGCCTCGTACCTCGAGCGCTACCTCGACCCCGAGATTGAGCAAACGAGTCGAGATCAGGAAAGATATCACGAACCACACGGTCGCCCTGCGGACTGCTTTTTTCATTGAGAAGAAGGACTTACTTTTGCCCCTCTTGCCACAGAACAACCATGTCCGAAAATTGGTCGAGAAGCATGAACGACTGTCAGAAGATGAGCGTTCGAAGCTCCATCATGGGACGCCATATGAAGAGATTGAAGACGCACCGCGCGGCATTCTTGCAACCATGAAACCATACCAGCTCTCTGGTCTCAGCTTTCTAGTCTATCTCCACCGTAACGTGAGTTTTTTCCTCACCTTTAACTATCTAAACTAACACTATACAGGGTCTCTCGGGAATCTTGGGTGACGAGATGGGTTTAGGAAAGACCCTGCAGACTATCTCACTAATTCAGTATTTGAAGGAGCATGGTCCAAAGGCTGGTAGGGGTACACTGCAACGGCCGTTCTTGGTTGTCTGCCCTCTTTCTGTCTTGAGTTCTTGGATGGCCGAGTTAAAGCGTTGGGCACCACATCTAAAAGCAGTTCGGTTCCACGGTCCTGTCAAGGAGCGAGACCAGATCAAAAAGGTCGTCATGGGTGACGAAGACCTATTTGGTAATGCGACTGCCCAGGGCAAATCTAAACAAAGGCGTCGAAAGCCGCAGGTCATCTCCCTAGACTCGGACTCGGAGGATGAAGAAAGCGCTGGAGTCGATGTTGTCGTGACAACCTATGATTCCTTCAAGGCCGAGCAGAGTTGGTTTAAGAGAGCTCTCGTATGGCGGTACGTGGTCTTGGACGAGGGTCATACGGTATGTTCAACTATCATTAACTGCAATTTAGCTAATACATGACAGGTCAAAAATCATGAAAGTCTTGTGTCCAAATCCTTGCAAGGTCTACAAGCGGAGTATCGATTGTTACTGACAGGCACTCCGCTTCAGAATAATCTGTCTGAACTCTGGGCATTGTTTCACTGGCTTTATCCAGAGGTTTTCAACGAGCAGACGCTAGAATTGTTCGAGAAATCCTTCAATCTGACAAAGGGACAATACTCCAACACCGTTGTGGCTGATTCTCGCCGACTTCTTGAGTTGATCATGCTTCGACGCATGAAAGATTCGGCCGGAGTTAACCTCAACCTACCACCAAAGACTGAAGTTCTCCTCTTTGTACCACTGAGCCCAACTCAGAGGGCTTGGTATCAGCGTATCATCACCAGATCTGATGAGGGGCTATTAGATGAGATATTCAAAACCAAGCACGAAGACATTTCCGAGGAGGAAGAGGACGCAAAAAAGACCCGCGCTCTTGAGATTCTAGAGGATGACTCCAAAATCGGAACGATTGAATGGACTGATGCACAACAAGTATTGACTGCAGATATTGACAACGAGAAACCCGCCCTGGCTGGCAAAAAGAATGATTACAAGCGGCTTATGAACCTTTTGATGCAACTGCGCAAGGTCTGCAATCACCCATATCAAATCTCTGGTGTCCAGCCCGATCCTTACAGGAGTGGATCTCACGTCATTCACTCGTCTGGAAAATTCATCGTGCTGGAGAAACTTCTAAACGAGCTTGTCGTCAAGCAAAAGAAGAAGATCCGTAAGTAAACTCACACTCCCGGGAAATCATACTAACACTATGCAGTTATTTTCTCTGGCTTTGTCCAAACGCTCGATTTAGTCGATGAGCTGCTTCTTCTCTGTGGTGGCGATGGCTCTGAATATCGTTCAGTTCGGATCGATGGCTCCATCCCCAGAGCGAGACGCAACCTTGGAATCCGACTTTTCAACAGTTCTGATACCAACTATAGAGTGATGCTCATTTCTACTCGAGCCGGTGGTCTGGGTATCAATTTAGCTTCTGCATCAGACGTCGTTCTTCTGGATCAAGACTGGAATCCTCAGATCACTCTTCAAGCAGAGGCTCGTGCTCATCGAATTGGTCAGAAAAATCCGGTGACCGTCTACAAGCTCGTATCTTCAGGCACTGTAGAAGAACAAATGATGGGCCGTATTCAGAAGAAGCTTTATCTTTCTGTAAAGGTTACCGAGGCAATGCAAGACATTCACACGAAGTTTGGGTCTGGAAAGAAATCAAAGAAGGGTAGCTCTCTGGAACAGGAAGAAGACTTGCCACAATTGAGCACTGGCCAACTCATGAATATGGTACGACGGGGTGCCGCTACTCTTGCACGACCTCAAATTGATGTTAATGAAATGCTTGACTGGTGAGCTCGTTCTTAAGCATCTAGTGGCTTTACTGACAATTGCTAGGGACTGGGATGTGACACTATCAAAATGCAAGGATCGCCCTGTAGATCTTGATGTTAAAAAAGACATCGTCGCTGATGCAAACGTTGGCGAGGAAGAAGAGGTCAAGTGGTTGACCGAGCAAGAACGTGTTGAGTCTTATGTTTTTGAGGGTAAACAACTAAACCGCGCTTCAAAGTCGGCACCCGAGACTATTGCTTCCCAGTATGCCCAGATTGACCGGTCTGAACGCCGAAAGGGCAAGAATACTACTGTTATGGTAGACGGTTTTGCGATTTCGAAAGAGTCGATGGGCTGCAAGGATTGGGAGGCTGTTCCAACGTTTGCAGGAACCGATGCTTCCTATGCTGAGCCCAAACGTGCCAAGAAGGCTCCTATCATACCCCAGAGCCATTGCCAAGTTTGCCTTGATGGCGGACAATTGGTCTGCTGCCAAAGCTGCCCTCGGTCGTATCACCTGAATTGCTTGGACAAACAAGCTAGGACTAAAGCTTTGGGTTTCCAATTCACCTGCCCACAGCACGAATGTTTCCATTGCCTCCAGAAGACCACGGATGCCGGAGGTATGCTCTATCGTTGTAGGTGGTGTGAGCGTGCATACTGCGAGGATCATCTTGAATTTGATGAAACGGAGCTCATTGATGACAATCTTCCTGAGTACGAGATTCTAGGGTACCCGTCACGAGATAACGCATTCTATGTGCGATGTCCTGCTTGCCGTACGCACTTCATTGAAAGACCAGAGGACAAGAAACTTTGCGATGAAATGGCACACAGCATCAACCTCGAGCACGAACGCCGATTCAAAGACCCTAGTACACCCAATACACCTATGACCAACGCAACGACTCTTGAAAACACTGCAGTAAACACTCCATCTCTCGTCGAGTACGATGAAACCGGCTGGACGCCCAACAATAAAGGGGCAATCAAAGAGGAGAATACTAATGGTTCTTTCAAGCAGAATTTTGCGCCCTCATCTTCCCAGCCTGCTTCAATGGCTCAGAGCTGGCCAGCGCTCAACAGTCAAAAGAACGGCAATCCCAACGGAAAACAGCAAAAGCCGCCTTCGAACACTCATCCGAGTTACATGTATGATTCGTCGCGCTCTGGCTTGAATCATCCTCACCCTCAGCAAACCGCTGATACCAAGTACCTCCTTCAAACAAATGATCCTGCCAAGTTTCAAGCCATGGCATTCCTGCCCAGAGTTAACCCAGCTTCTTCAGCAAACGCATCGCCTCACAAGGCTACGAATCTCGCGGCCCGCGACACCAATCAAGCCTCTCCTTTCCCATCTAGACTCCCCAACATTGCTTCCAACCATGATCACCTGTCTTCTAATCGGAAATCAAGTTCTGCATCCATGACCAATTCCGTTGTCATAGATCTACTCGATGATAGCGACGGAGACGATGTTATTGTGGTGGCACCAGTCAAGAAGCGGAAGATCTCTCCGGAACTGTCCAGCTACCCCTCTTCTTCAAACAAACGTCAGATTCCCTCGGCTTATTACGGCCATCTGTAAGGTGTTTTGAGAGACCTGTAAGAATTATGATACCCCGAACGACAAGCGTAGTCTCACCGATTTTTTTCTTTAATTTGACGTAGTCAGTCGTCTTTTGTTTTCGACGGACCGGTATCTTTGCTCTCCGAAGCATAGTCAGACTCTGTGTCTCACGGCGTTTGATGGTATGGAAATGTGGGAACAGGGCAATGATCTGTCCTCGTCATGACCCGAGGAGATCGAAATACAAGCCCTGCTGTAATGCAAATATCGCTGGCGGCAAGATTTGTCTTTGTGGCGTTTATTACATAGTCTTTCTCCCCCTCCTCCACTTTGGTATGGAGGTAGAAGTGGAAGTGGGAGTGGGAGTAGAGGCAGGAATCTGGATTTGATACACTTTCATGACCTGTCACAAGGAACATACTCGGAATATGAGATGGCCAGAACGGGGGTGTTACTTGTATAGAGCGAGACATGGGATAGGATGGGATGGGATGATTGAGATGAATGGATAGATGATTATATGTAGATGTAGATGTACAATAAACAGATAACCTTATTGCAATAGTGTTCTCATATGCGTGACCAAGTTCCTTGCTATTCCTATTTTCGTCGAGACAGGCAATACTGTACTTATGGAAAGAGGTTGGTTATATGACCTAGATTAGCTATACTTTAGCTGTTTAGCTACATGAAATTCTAAACACGTATATGTATGTGCGGTCACTGGGTATAGTATAGCAGTGCGCGTAGAAGGGACACCTCTTTTATTCTTGTGGCCGTTTGTTCGTACAAGCATGTTTGTCTATTATCCCAGCTGTATATACGGGGTAACGCCAAGGTTGTGTATGGTGGCCACTGGGGGGCTGGGATATACATATATGCATGTATACATGCTGTGCAACGCAATATAAATCTCTAGCTGTACTGATGACATGACGTGCAGCGTCTTCCCCTCAGCGGGGTTGGCTTTGGCTGTTGCTGTTACTATTGCAGTGTCGCACCTTGTTATTCGCTCGCTGTTTTGACTCTGCAGGTGCGGAAAGTGTGAGGAAGGACTGGGCAGCGGATTGGAGCACGCAGATGAGGGGAGACGGAGAGTATGTAGCAGGATGAATGAAGTAAATCGATGTCAGAGGGTATAAGGAAGGAACGATTGCTTAATCGTAGTGTCTGATAAACTTTCCACAAGGTCATTACCAAACTTGTCTTGCATAAGCGAATCCCCCGAGGAAAGAGCAAAGGGGCTGCAGAAGGAGTTCCTTGGTTTATTGCCCGCGTTACAGTACCCCGCCATCTTTCATTCCTAAACACAACATCATCTCCCTATCTACTCAAGCACAACACAGCACACAAGAACTTTCTTTCCAGTATCTAAACATCTCCTGAAACAAAAGATTGAAGAAATCATACGCACGCTCGTCAACATGTCCTCAACCGAACAAGCAACCACAACCACATCCACACCACAGCCACATCCACAAACACCACTCAAGGTTCGTCTGTCTCTTGCTATACCTACCGTTCCAGACATTCAAGCTCCCCTCTGCGTCCCACAAGAAAATCAGTACAAAAGCACCTTACGTTACCTATCCACCTCCACCTCCTCCTCTTCCCCTTAGATCATCTTCCAAACACAATAGCACTCTCAACCCCCCCTCCTTCTGATCCCCAAAGAACAGACAGAACTGCTGCAACATGAAAGAAATACTAACTATGCATCTCCAGATCCAAGCTTCGACGCGCACTCAACTCCCACTACCACGACCACGACCAACGACCCCTTTGCCCCTCAGCGCACCACCGGAATCGAAGATACAGCGACGGCGGCAGCGGCAGCGGCAGCGGATACGAAAACCCAAGCTGACGAATGGGGTACATTCTCCCTCCCCCTCTCCCCTTCTATCCCCATACACACACACACATATACACAGACAAATACAAACATGCTAACAAACACAGATGCATCCAAAACCCCTCCCTCCCGCTTCCAGCAGCGCAAAGGCAGCATCTACGCGACGCCCGGGTCGCGCGACGGGCACGTAGCGCGGAATACGGAGCGCGATGCGGCGTATCATGCGAAGTTGGAGGAGCGGGGATGGGGTTCGGGGAAGGAGAGGGAGAAGGAGAGGGAGAGGGAGAGGGAGAAGGATAGGAGGGCTAGTAAAGGGGGGGAGGTGGGTAGGTGAATGTGGAGGAGGTGGAGGTGGAGTGGGCGCTTGCTGGTAGGTGGGGGATGGATGGATGGATGGATGGATGAAGGGGGGAAGAAATTTGATATGAAATGATAGCAGGGATGAGGATGGAGCGGAGTAGAAAGGGAAAGGGAAGCAGTATGACTTGTTACTTTTTCAGAACACGCGCGAGCACAAACACAAACAGAGATTAGGAATACTTGCGGCGTTACTTTGCGTCGCGCTCTTGTACTTTGAGGAATAAATACAAATACCATACATACAAGCAAGCAAGGAGACAAAAGTGAAGTCCATCCTGTGGCAGATAACGCCTCCCATGCAATATATGACCCGAACGCCTGTAATGCACTCTCGTTCCACCACCTCCTCCCAATTCTCAGTCGTCATCTACATCAATAGCGTCCGGATTCGCCGCCGCAGTTCCAGCAGCATCCCCATTGATATTTCCAACTTGCGGGCCAGTGCTAGCAGCAACGAATCCAACCGGTGCCCGGGCCTCCCTCTCCAGCGCCGCCATGGCATCCGCGCCATCGCCCTCTGCATCATCACCATATTCACCGCCACCAGCCTGCTGCTGTCTAGCCAAAGCCTGAGAAGCGATAAAGTTAACATCGGTATTATACTGCGCCTGCACGCTCCTCTTGATACGCAGCATCTCCTTGAACGTATCCTCGTTGCCGTGCTGCACCTCGAACTGTTCCCACTTGGTCCAGAACGTCGGGCTGGTCCTCGGATCGCAGAACTGGCTCGCGTGGCCGTAGATGGCTCGCGCGCGGTCGATTTCGCCCAGGCGCTTCTCCATGTCGGCGAACTTGAGACACATGTCGCGGGCGTCTTTGTCGGGGAGCGCCGCGATGGCGCGCTCGTAGATGGGGCGCGTGGACGGGAGGCCGAAGTTGGAGGCGGATTTCGTGATGTAGAAGTTGAACATGTCGGCGCGGTCTTCGTCTGAGACGGCGCGGGTGGCGCGCTCGTAGATGCGCATTGCGTGGCGGGCGAGGCCGCGTTCTTCTTCTAGGTTGCCGTACATTAGATATAGGACTTTGGCGAATCTGGGGGGACAGTCTTCGACGGACTGTTCAAAGAGGTCGCGTAGGCGTTCGATGCCGATTTTCCGGTCGACGGCTTTGGTGAGGTAGAGGTTCCAGAGTTCAAAGGCTACTGGGTAACTGAACAGATCGAGACCACGCTCATAGATCTTGAAGGATTCTTCAAAGTATTTGTTTTCCTCGAGGAGATTGGCGTAGTTGACGACTGTTTGGGGCGTTGCGATTCGGAGCTCGAATATCCGTTCATAGACCTTCTTGGTCGATTCAAGTGTGCTAACGCTCTCAACAAGATCTACATAGAAACTCCATAGTTTCCAGCTCTTGTGAACTCGTTGCTGAGGTGAGAGAGTCTCGTCAAAGTAATCCACGGTCGATCGTTTGGGTGCTTGAACAGCTTTCGCCATGATCTTCACAGCGTCGTCAAAGTTCTCGTTCCTCAACTCCATCTCAGCCCACTCAATCCACATATCTGCGAGCTCTGCTACAGACTTGAATGGAACCTTGACAGCTTTCTCCATGATGACTCTCGCATTCCTTATATCACCACCTTTCTCGTAGAATTTGGCATAATTGGCCCATAACTCGTGGAATCGGCCCACGGCCTTTTTCGGTTGTACAGCTGCGATCGCATCGGTGTACGTCTTGACAACCTCCTGCTTGTTGTCACCCCACAATCCAATCCTAACGTTCCACTCCGAAACGTTGTTCGGATTCTGCCGGAGTAGTACATCATTGATTAAGAATGGCCGCCGGTCCATCAGTTGCTCAAACCTCATCATGCGGATGTCCAAGTCGAAATCGGCATTCTCATCTACAATGCCCTTTTCCGACCGTATCGCGGCTTCTTCCATCAATGCCCCTGTAATCGCTTCCTCAAATTCGACATAGGAATCAAAAATGAGTGTGAAATCTCGAACCGTCATGACAGTCGTGATGCCTTCTTCGTAGATATCTCGCGCTCTCTCAAAACTTCCCCTTGTAATCCAATACGTCGCAAGACCGGACCATAGCTTGCCCCTCTGATCAGCAAATCTGTCGATTCCGCTTCGGACAATTCTTTCAACGTCTATTCCGGCCTCGTCTCCAGTATCCACCTCTTTCGCATGGTCCACCAACAGCTCAACCATCTCACTCCATAGTTGATAATGCCCCTTGCCATTCTTACTCCGGAACTTGGGGTTGTTGAGAATTTGCATGTATTTCTTCACAGCCTCCGTATAATAACCATTCTCAATCAACAGCTCAATAAAATCCTCGGTATCTTCAGGATGGACCTGCATGTACCGCCGCCATATTTTAATTGCTGTCTGGCCAGAAGCAGAGTTTGCGAACGGTCGATACAACGCCCATATCCGATTGTGTTGAGTGATGGGCAATGCGCGAAGTGCTCGGTCGAAGGTTCGGCGAGTAAGAGTAACGATTGGCTGAAGCAGTAGGAATGACAAGTACATCTCCCATATTCTCGGCATCTTATTGAGTAAGATGAGTGCTCGTTCGAAGAGGGCGTTGACTCGCGCATATTCCTTTGCGAAGATGGCGGGATTTAACTTTCCAAGATGTTTCATTCGGAATGTTAGATACTGGCAAGAGTTAGTTACGAAAATACACCCAACAAATATACATACCATCTTCCACAGCTTGTACGACCGAGGGAGCTGCCGACAAGCCCTCTCGAGTACATAAGCCTGCTCGTGAATACTTCCATGCTGAAGCTTGAACTCGATGTACACCAGCCACGGCTTAACGCTTCCCGGATCCCTCAAGATATCCTGCTCGTAAATCGTGTCTTCTTCGGACTGCAAACTAGTTAGCTTCGGATTTCCATTTGCGGGAGTCGGCGGCCAGCTTACAATTAGATATAGATCTGGTTTTCCCCTCGAGAGCTTCGACTTGGCTACCGCGGGAGCAGCCATTGTGGGCAGAAGCTCACCAGGCATTCTCTGCCTACTGCGAAAAGGACGATCAGACCGTGGAGGGGGTTGACGGGGACGATTGATGTGGGCTTTATTAAACAAGTGTTCAGGCGCGTCGCGGAGGAGTTTTGATTCATGCAGATTTGATGCCTGACAATCGCAAGGCTTCAGCTTCAAGAGTGCCGCGCGCTAGCGGATAGCTCCCCGCTCAACGTAGATGCTGGTGCAACTGCCCTCTTTCAGAATGATCCCTTAATAGCTTCACATTACCAGCTTTGATTTTCTCGATTAAGATTACTCGTTGTTCGAGAATAGTTTGGTGTCAATACCCCCCATACAGCTTCCCCTGAAGTCTCTACCACAACACCGTCGAGATGTCAGGAGCTGGGGTAAGACAAAGAGCTCCATGCTACGATGGAATCAACACTGACCCCTCCTAGAATCGAGAAGCTGTCTTCCCGACCCGTCAATCTTTGGGGTTGATGAAGTCGAAGCTCAAGGGAGCTCAGACTGGTCATGATCTGTTGAAGAGAAAGAGTGAAGCTCTCACCAAGTAAATCCAACTCCCCCTCCATCTACGACACCTAAAGCTAATACCAATTACTACAGACGTTTCCGAGGTAATCTACCACGACCCCATTATCCCAAGTATATCATCTTACGCAATTACAGAAATCACTAGACGGATCGACGAAGCAAAACGTAAGATGGGCAGAGTGATGCAAATCGCAGCGTTCTCGCTGGCAGAAGTCACCTATGCAGTGGGAGGAGATATCGGATACCAGGTCCAAGAGTCCGCAAAGTCAGCCCGATTCCGAGTACGAACGAAACAAGAGAACGTCTCTGGTGTATTTCTACCAGCTTTCGAAAGCTATACTACAGATGGAAACAACGACTTTGGCTTGACTGGTCTAGGCAAAGGTGGACAGCAGGTACAGAGATGTCGAGAGACGTATGCGAGGGCTGTGGAGACTTTGGTTGAGCTGGCGAGTTTGCAGGTACGTTGCAATAGGAGTGCGTTGGCGAGACGGGGCTGATTTGTTTGTTAGACTGCGTTCGTCATTTTGGACGAGGTTATCAAGGTGGTTAACAGGAGAGGTATAGAATTCCGCTCTAATCATCTGCTTCTAATTGCTAACAAATCATGTAGTAAATGCCATGTCAGTAACCCTTCATCGAATGTAGAGCTCACACTAACAATAGCAGCGAGCATGTGATCATCCCAAGAACAGAGAACACGATTAAGTGTACGAACCTCTGATACATATTCCAGTCCCAAGCTAATGCATCGCAGACATCAACTCCGAATTGGATGAACTAGACAGAGAAGAGTTCTTCCGGCTAAAGAAGGTAAGCGCCCAGTGTTTCTTTATGCCTCAGCACCTCTAAACTCGTCACAGGTCCAAAACAAGAAGCAAAGAGATACGGCTGCCCAAGACGCCGAAATGAGATTGAAGAGAGAAGCCGCAGAGAAAGCAGAGGCGGCGAGAGGAGCTACCAGTAGTGACAAGGAGAATGAATCAGGCACAGGTGATATCTTGGGCGAGTCGGAAGATGCAGATGTTATTTTCTAATGGAGCATGCGAGGACTTTATCATTTCAAGTCAGGGACGGGTTACACATTGTCATTGAGTAGCATGTAGTATTAGCGTGTAAATATCAGGGCAAAGCATTCATAATGCTACTTTTGTGCCTACCAAATAGCTTCCATTTTGGACTCCTAGCAAACGTTGAATACCTACTGTCTCTGGTACGTAACCTTAATCAACTGGTTCTCAGCTCCCAACGCCATACCCGCCGTATTCTCTTTCGCACTAATAGCACCCGTCTCACTCTCATACTCCACGAACGCAATACCTCTCCTACCAGGCACCAATCTGACTTCCCTGAAACCCTCAAAGCGCCCAAAGATAGCAGTCAGAGCATCGATATCATACTCGTCCGGCAAGTTCTGCACAAAGAGAATCTTGTTAGGAGGCAAGTATTCGTCTGGGATAACAGCCGCGCAGCTGGGTTCGAGGACTTGAGGCCAGCGCCGCGCGTGGTTTTGATGGGCCGTGGTGCAGCGGCTGGATCGGGGAGACCGGGGCGCTTGAGGAGTTTTTGGGACTCTGCCTGTTCGGCGGCTTTTTTCTTGTCTATAGATGTTTCAAGTTAGCCTAACCAAGCCTCTTCTGCCAATCCATCCAATCCACTCCACTCCATTCCATTCCATTTTGAATATTGTATGTAAGGGGAAAGAAACATACCCTTCTCCGCAAGTCGTCTGCGCTTATGACTCTCAAAGTCCTCCTCGGTACCCTGCCTCTTCACCGTAGCATCGCTGCGCGTCTTCGCAAACGCAAGCTGCATCTCCTTGCCGAACAGCTCGAAGCCCTGCACCTCATCGATGGCCTTCTGCGCGCCCTCGACCGTGTCGAAGACGATGAACGCCTGGCCCTTGGCCTTGAGGTTCGTCTTGGCCACGATGTCAATTATGGTGCCGTATTCCGAGAACAGCTCGCGCAGCGACTCGATGAGTTGCGGCGCTTGGATGCGCTCTTCGAGGTTGCGCGCGTATACACTAGAGGGGGAGGGGCAGAGGTTAGCTTGCTAGTGGGGGAGGCGGGGTACGTGTCGGATGTGCAATGACACGTACGTTGCGCTTGGAGGGGGCCCGGTGGATGCTGCTGCTGAAGCCATTGTTGGGTTGTGTTCTGTGGTGTTTTGTGGTTGTGGTGGGCTTGGAGTTGGATTGAGAAATGTTATGGTGGTGCAGCCTCGGAGCTTCGGGCGGTGAGTTTTCTGCCACACCCGATTTTGACAAGTCTGCCTCTGCTTCTGCTTCTATCTTGCGCGGCTTCACTTCATCATTCCCTCATCATAAGTACTGTATGGAGACTCTATAACATCATACTGTATCTGTTGACTGAGTGCTATTCATATTAATTGTTCTCAATGTTAAAGTTCTTAGTGTCAGATTCAAGCGACCTTCATTCTATGTCTGAGCTTAACCTCATCCAAAATTCAAGAGATGTCTATAATTCATAGACCTTCTAGCATCACTTATTTCACACTTGTTATATCTCCAGAGTTCAAGTGGATAATGAGATAGCATCTGTAGATGGAACTAGGTATTTTCAAATGTTCTAAAGCCCCGAGCTAACCACAATCATAATGACTTTCTACTTGTCTTATTGCTCGTACATATATCCGCTATTATTGCCGTTTTATCTTTCTATGTGCAGAACATTCATCGGTGAGCTGAGCCAAAAAGAAAGCTCACGCCAATCCATACAACTTTCGTGTTCGGATGATCATGGGCAGTTGACCCTTTTCATGCGTGTTCCTTCGGATTCATGCACAGTACGAGAGCTGAGGCGAGTAAAGTTGACGGTCCAACGTAAAAGTTGACGGTCCAACATAAAAAGTTGACGGTCCGTAGAAAAGTTGACGACATGCAACAAAAGTTTTCGCTTGCCTATTTGGGAATGACACAGTCACGTGCAATTTTCTCCTTTCTTCACCATGAAAGTCCTGGAAGCTGCTCCTCCGTAATACTCGGCTCGCTTGAATCCATCACAAGTTTGTTATTTGGGTACAAGTGTCTTTTTGGCTTCTTTTTTCATACTGAATAAATATGCGGTGTCTTACGGTTAACCGGGTATTTGCAGTCTCCCCGCACATCTCAATTTCATTGGAATAATTCCAGGCTATTAGGCCGGCACATAGCTGTAAACCCCACGCCTAAATAGATGATTGTTGAAAAGCAATGTGGTTTCAAATTCTATATATTGCCTATATCGAGGTGGCGATCGATCAAAAGCAGCCAACGAATAAGTATAAAGGTGAACATTCTCTCCTCTTCTCAACTGTCCTAACTTTAGTATCAAATTCCCGAACCTATAACTAAGTAAGCATGTCTTATAAGCTCTCATTCATCAGTCTTCTAGCTTCGTTGCTAGTCAGCATCCCCATTGCCCAAAGCTCCGAAGCCTATCCTTCACTACCGACATGGAAATGCACTACCTCAGGAGGATGTCTGCAGCAGAACACCTCCGTCGTGCTTGACCAAGACTCCAAGTTCGCTCAGGGTGCTGCCGGGTCGAGAACGACGGCCGACTACACAGCTATGGGAGTTTCTACCTCTGGAGATGCCCTAACCATGTATCACTACGTTACAACGAACGGCACCTTAAACGCGGCATCCCCACGCGTTTACCTCCTAGGCGCCGATTCCGAGTACGTCTTACTGAGCCTCCTCAACCAAGAGCTCTCAGTTGACGTCGACTACTCGACTCTCCCGTGCGGGGAGAACGGCGCCTTTTATCTGTCCGAGATGGCGGCTGACGGAGGAGGTGATGCCGGCGCAGCCGCAGGTACCGGCTACTGCGACGCACAGTGCCCTGGGGGTTCCTGCTGCAATGAGATGGATGTCCTCGAGGCCAACTCCGAGGCGACGGCCATGACACCACACCCGTGCGATGGAGACACCTGTGACAGCAGCGGATGCGGCTACAACCCCTACGCGAGCGGGCAGCACAGCTTCTGGGGCCCCGGCCTAACAGTCGACACGAGCCAGCCGTTCACGGTGACGACGCAGTTCGCGGCCAGCGGAGGGACATTGACGCAGATAACACGCTCGTACATACAAAACGGGCGACAAATCGACGGTGGCGGGACCATCTCCACTTGTGGCACGGATTCGGCGAGTACGGGTCTGACGGGAATGGGCAATGCGCTTGGGCGCGGGAGTAAGTAGAGACTTGTTTGTTTGCCAAATTGGTCATCAAGTACTGACTGATGGTGTACTTTAGTGGTGCTGGCGATGAGTATCTGGAATGATGCCACGCAGGAAATGGCCTGGCTTGACGCCGGCTCCGATGGCCCTTGCGCGAGTGGAGCGGGCGACCCTTCGACCATTGAGTCCCAGCACCCCGACACCCACGTCGTCTTCTCCAACATTCGATGGGGCGATATCGGATCTACTGCCACGGCCTAGTAGTGGCCGCGCGTGCGTCTCTCGACCCTACGGGACCGAAGATGGTTGTAGGATGGATGGCTAGGGGTATTGTGCTGGAATCGGTGAATAATATAAGCTTCTAGCTCGAACTGGTTGTCGCTTTTGCGTACTATGTCTTTGTCCCTAGCCTGGCTAGCTTGTTCCTACTATACTATACTCTAAGGCTGCTCTTCCCATGAGGACACTTGCCCCGAATTTCTTATATCCTTTCACTGCTGTAGTAACTTCTCCTTGGCATCGTCTAACACACTTTGACTCTTTGGAAATAACCATTCATGCCTTATGAGAGATCCAATCGCTAATGAGTAAGAAACCCGTTATCTGTACAACGGAGTAGGAAAGGGATGTGCTCGGGTGCGGGCATCCGTTTTTTTATAAGCGTCAACGCTGCGTCGGTACAAGCAATCCCTACATATAGAACATTACATCCTACCTAGGTAATAACAACTGACAAGGTACCACAAGAGCCCTTTTTAATCGTCGACGCTTAAACTGTAATACTTATAGCTCATGCATGTTGCTGATCTAGGTACTGTAGTTGCCCTGCTTGTATTTATTCTAGTTCTGGCTAATTATAACTGAACTGACTAGGTGACGGAGAAAATGCTACCAGTCGTTGATTAGCAGTGAACGACCGATATAATGACATTTTTCTAGACTATCAAAGAATACATTTTTACAAGAATCTATATCTGCGAAACGATCGCCATAACTGAGCGCCGAGCTATCAAATTTTGTTACTTGAGTGAAAGCTTCAAGAAGATAACCCCGCAAGAATAGAAAGACAGATTGAACATTCAAACGACATCTGAACCAACTATACCCAATCCACGCCACTCTTCTCCTTCAATTTCTTGCCAGCAGGAGACCTCGCATCCTCGCCCAGCTCATAACACACAACCTCCCGCCCCTGCATCTCGACGGGATTCTTCTGCGGAACAGGAGGGCCAGGCGTGTGCGGTCTAGTCGGCTTGCACGTATCTGCCATGACTGGCGCCAGCACGCCCGCTGATGCGTTTCTCCTCCGGCGCCTTTGCAGGACCACGTAGCCTAGCACCCCGACTCCGATCGCGAGTGGAAGTCCGAGACCCAGCCCGACACCAGCGCCGATTCTTAGTCTTTGTGTTTTGAATCGATTGGTAGAGTTTAAGTCTGAGGTTTTGTCGAAGATGGATACGGGGGCTTGCCAGACGCCGTTGACGAGCGTTGCTTTCACGAGGGTGTGAGTGTCGCTGCTTATGTAGTAGAAGGAGGTAGCGCCCGCTGAGGACGTCGCGGCAAACATGGCGTTTGGCTGGTCGGCGAGGACAAGCGCGCCTGGATCCTGCGCTGGCGCGGTTGTGATTGTCGCCCAGCTGTTGGAGGTGTCGAGGCCGTGGATCAGGCGGTCGGTGCCGATGTAGTATAGGCTCTTGGAGGCGTTGCTGGAGCCTGCTGTCGCGGCGAGCGTCACGTTGCGGGGGCTCCAGGCTAAGAGTTGTTGGACTGGGATTGGGTTTACTGTGGGATTGTGTGTGAGGTTTTGGTTGGGCAGAGGGAGGGTTTGGGGTGGGTTGGGTTTGTGCCTACATTCTTGCCATGTTTCGTTACTTGTTAGGATCGAAGACCGGATTCTGCCTGACTCGTCGATCCCATATGCCGTCAAGTTGGCCCCGCTGTCTGTTGTGAGCCCTATAAGACTCTCATTCGTATCGCTGGTGACTGGTATCCCTTGTCCCCATGTGATATTAGGGTTCTGGAATCGAATCTGACGAATCGTGGCAGCGTTGTCGTGGTAAAAGACCCGGTATCCATCTGTATCGCTTCGCAATGTAGCTGCTAGACCAGTGTCGCTATTAACGCCAGACGAGACAGCGCTTGAAATTACATTGGAGCGTTGCAGTATGCACTTCCCGGTTGTAAGAGGGCAGAGGACTTCAGCCTCAACGATATCGCCGCTTTGGGAAATATAGAAGATTTCTCCCTGTGGTACATACTCAGTAAGCCTGGTTCCCACAACAAGTAGTAAAATTCACGTCAAAATTCGTGTCAGCTCACGTACGTAAAGATTTCCATCTGATCCAGCATATCCTGTACCAGCTAGCCTCGAGCCAGCTCTGGGCGGGGTGGTGACTGGGAGTTTAGCCCACGCCGTGAAGCCGCCAGCACCCGTGCCGCTGCCTGTATTGATGGTATAGAGCAGATCTCCAGATGATGCATTCTGGTAAATTACTTGATCCCCAATATTTGTGCTCCAGGCAGCAAGTGATTGGGAAGAAACGAGTGGGGAATATGAGGATATGTAGAGAAGAAATGCAAAGAGATACATCTTGCAGCGAGTACCGGACAACACATGGAAGGGAAGCAAATCTCCAGACTTTGGAGAGCTTAATCTATCTTTATTGCAACAGCTTAGAAGAGGCTGAGCCGTTCACAAAGGATCGTTCCGCCCCCCAGAGCTAATCTTGGATGGATACAGTAATACATCCAAAACGCTGGCTGTGGCCGTGGCCGTGGCCCTTCCCGGTGGAAATCTGGGCCAGCCTAGGTGGAAAGCTGAGAGTGGACATATAACAAAAACTGATAGGGAACTGTTACACATGGACCTAGAAAGACAAATAGGAGTGCCAATCAATATAGAAAGCCCTTAGCGTGAAACTTTGAAAAATCCCCTAGAATGTCAAAAAGAGCCTGGATGAAGTAGAGGAAAACCAGGATGTACTCCGTAATAGTGTCCTTCCTGGCCCCCATTCCTTATGAGAGTCCTACCCACTCCTCACCATGGCCATGCTGCTTCCACTGTACGTTGCAGAAAGTCACAGGTAAGGTAAGATGTTAGAGGTTCAAATAAGGGAATTACCCATGCGCACCGGGATCGGGAGATAGGTCTCTACAATGAAGAATGAAGTATGAAAATTTATAAAGTGAAGTGATTTATGAAGTGAACTAGTGCCCGTGAATATAAAGCTATTTAGAGCGTTATAAAGTGAAGAATCAAGCAAAAGTTTATAAATATTCATGAAAATTGGGCTGTGCTAGTGACTAATTAGGTAGTGATACCCCCCCCCTTAACCCCCTTAATCTCTGCGCCTTCTAGCCTCTACTTCTCTCTAAAACAGGCATAGCTCCTTACCTTCTTACCTAATTAGGCGCTATTTGCTAGGTTGTTTTGTGCGAGATAGACCCGCCTTAGCTAGTTTTATATTAGTGTAGTCTATAGTAATAGTTGAATCCTATAGTAATAGTATTTAAACTTATCTTATTTATTTAGGCATAATACTATAATTCTACTTGCTATAGAGCCTATTTCTTCTTTATTTGCTAATCCTAATAGCTCTTTATAAGCCTATATATACGCATTATTGTAGGATCCATTACAAGGCGTCGAATTGTAAGGGCATTATAACCTTCTAAAAAGAGGCGCTCTATATTGACTTCTACGCTTAGAATAGCTAATAATGCTCTTACTGCAGTAGTAGGCGCTTTGAGACTATTCGCATTTGCCTTTTACTAATCTAATAACTAATCCTTAGTATAAATAGCGCAGCTAGCTACTAGTTTATTAAAATAATAATCCTATTTATCTTTTACTAATACTACATTTAATTAGTTAAAGCAATACACCTTTTTAAGTAATAACTACTAATGCAATGCTATTCTCTCTAGACGAGGCTACTTAATATCTTAACTTATTTAAGCTATAGAAGAGGGATAATACAGCTTAAGCCACTCTTTAAGCTTCTTAATTTAAGTAGTTGCATTCCTATATTGCTATAAAATTAAAGAGGTCTTAATTTAGGGATCAAGTATATAAGCTGCGAAAACTATTATATTTGTATCTATTTTATTATTCTATTTATCTAGAGCTATCTTTCCTGCCTTGAAAGTATTAATAAGATCTTAATTAAAGTTAGTAAAATTATTCTCCTAATTAATTATATTATTAAGAAGGTTATTAATACTCTATATAATCCCTAGATATTAATCTAAGCTAGGCACTTAATTAGATACTATTAAAGTGTGATTATAAAATGGTTATATTATATGCTTAATCTGCTTATAGTTCTTTTATTATAAGGCTATAGGAATAAGATACTAATAGATAAGAAACTATATTGCAAATTGAGTTATTTCCCTTCTAAATTTATAAGCAATAAATATTATTAAGAATAGTAAATTCTATCGAGTATTAATATTAAGAGGAATTATTATATTAGTAATCTTATTCTATGCTTTACATTACTTATTACTAGCTTGAATATATAAAATAAAGGCGCGAACCTTTATATAAATACTTAGCGTAGCGCTAAGATTAGTAGGAAACTAATCTCTATTATAATCTATAGTAGTATTAATAATATCTTAAGCTTATTTTCGAGTACTACTATAAAGATAACTAAAAATAGCCTTAGTAATAAGGGCGAGAATATAAGTGAAGTAGTATATTCGATTTGATTAACCTTTAAAGAGGTATTTATTATATTTAGCATTAAGCTTTAATTCGAAATAATTATAAAAAGTGTTATTATTTAATATATTATCTCTATAAACTATAAGAAGCTATACTAATTAGATACTAACTTTAGTAGAGAAAGTGTTTATACCTTCTATACAATTTGGAGGTTAATAGTAATCTAATACTCTTCTATAAGGCTATTATTACTCTCAATAATAGTCCTAAGATTAAGATCTTTATTAAAAGAGGCAAATAAGATATCTGCTATCCCTTTACCTAATTTGCTATAAATAGCTTTGCTATACTTAACATTTATATAATAACGCTTCTAGTTAGGTCTAATCTAATATATAACGCCTCTAATAATATAATAATAATTTTTAGATTCTTAGCTATTAAAAGCTATAGATAGTAATATATAAGTGTTATCTAATAGCTTTACCTACTTGCTATAGACTATATTAAACCTCTTCTTAGCAAATTGTCTAAAGGTATTACTATATATAAAAGGATATTTGCAGTTGCTAGAAGTATAAATAGCTTAGAATACTAGATAATTGCATATTAAGAATAACTGATTTGTTTGAATAAAGAAGCGTAGAAAAGCTTCTTTTAGTAATAATATATTATTCATAGCTTATAAAAACCTTATAATTCTAATAGGTCGATTATTATTAGGATCTAGACTATCTCTACTATTCTGCCTTAGTTTTTTAGTAATGCTATAAGTAATAATTTCCTTCTTCTTATAATAGTTTTCTATAAAATAATAGGCTTTAAGCATATAGCTATTTATAGCGCTACTATTTCTATAATAAGCTAAATCTATTAAAATGCCCTTAGAAGAACTGTAATATTTATAGCTCTAATAGTAATCTTAAAACTATAGCTAATGTTTTACTCTCTTCTTCTATTATATAATATTAAGATGCTTAATATTAAAGTAATACTAAGTCTAGGTCCTTTCTATTAGCTATTTCTATATTTTAATACTATTTTTGCGCGCTTTATATAGTATAACTATTATAGGAAAAGGGAGTAGTCAAGTAGCTTTATTAGAAGTAGTAGAAGCATTAGGAGCTTTAGAGGCATCTAGTAGATTAATATCTTTATTATAGAGGTTATCTATTACGCCTAGAGATAGGAGGTTTTATTCGACTTCGATTTGAGAAGGAGAAGGAGAGAGAGATTAAGGTTATAGAGGTGTTATAGCTCGTTGCTATAAGTTGGTAAAAGGCTTATTAATACGCTTTAAATAGTAGTAATTTAGTAGTGTTAACTGCCTTCTAGGAGAGTGCTATAGAGCATTTAGAAGAGGGCGCTAAATTAATAGTGTTGATTAATGCTAATGCTATTATTATTGCATTTTAGAAGAAAATTTTAAGGCGATTTAGTTAGATAGATAAATTTTTTTTATATTTTACTTTTACTTCTAGAATAGCTAAACTACTATTATAAAAATTGTAAAATAGCTTAATTTAAAGCTTAAAACCCCTATAATTATATAGAGATTAATTTGAGTCAAATACGTAGATATATAAGGAAGATTTAAGGTTTTAGCTTAGGCGGAGATTTGATTTCTATGCTATTATAGTCTAAGCGCATTTTAGTATAATTTATAATACGATTTATAAATATTTATAAATATAAATATAAAGCAGCTAATTACTTTATAAATTCTTTATAAAGAGCAAAATAGTATAAATATAAAGTATAAATTAGAGGTTTTAGTTCATTCTCTTTATTGTAGAGACCTATCGGGAGATTAACATCAACAATTGGCTACCACGTGTCAGAAGTCTCTTTCATTATAGAAGCGCCGTCCGTACCTCTGTACATTAAATAGTTCAGCCCTTGTTTCAAACATCAGCCCCTCTACATCAACCATTCGTTCGAAATGTGCAGGAGAACATGCAGCCAGCTCGTGCTTGTTGTCCAAAATAAGCAGCTTCTCCCGAGCACGCACCACGTCAGCCCTAAGAAACCTCGCGTGAAGTCAGGGGGTGAAATAAGGAGGATCTCTTCTTTCTTCGCCACCCCACATTTCGATGAGTTTTTAGATGTTTTGACGTATCACGTATCGTAGTATATATGTCGGAGCCCCGAGCCGGGCGCTAACGACCAGCCCGATTTACCCCAGCCCTGCCCTGTTAGCGCATCTTTCCTGACTCGGAAGTGACAGCACCTGAAATCGCATCAGTCTGTCTCGAGGGGAATTATAGATACCTCCGAGTAGATAGATGCGAATGTTCTGCACTGATAGTTTATAGGTAGTCATAACTATTATGTTTTATATAGTTTCTAAGATCTAAAAGCTTAATAATATTTATCTTAAATAGCTCGATTATGACTATGATTTCGATTTTATATTACCGGTATTACACTTTAGAATTCAAGCTATTCTAAGAGTAATGAAGTGTTTCTATACCTTATTTGGGTATATTAAAACTCTAAGAATCAAGAACATCTTTCCATCTTATTAAGTATATATATACAAGCTTCCGCCGCCCAATACCTTGCCTGCAGCCAGAAGCGCAGGTGATTCTGTTAGTGTGCCCCTTTAGGAACATAGTAAATCTCGCCGTTCAAAGACATCTACTTTTCTCAACACCTTCCTATGAAATTGCGATGCCGAGGACTGTTGAATTCCTACGCAAGAAACCTTATATTTTTCTCATCAGTAAGTCATCATCTTCCTGCGCAATCATTAGTGCATACAAAAAGAGTATATCTACACAAGCTTGATCTTCGCAACAGTTGCCTCCTTAGTAAATACTTCTGTACTCGTAGTCCAGTCTTCAATATGCTGAGTAAAACAACCAATCCGCTCAAATGCATCCGAGACTTCTGCTGACGGCCTCAAGATTAAGCCTCGCAGGGTTTTATGTGGATTTGAGTCATGATCAAAATTGGCAGAGAATGCGCCGATAAAAAGGCAGTAGATGGTGCTCTCTGCGGATACGCTCGCTAGATGCTCTGCTTTGGTGTCGTAGTCGAGGTGCAGAGAGTTGAATATATTGTGGGGCTTGGTGACTATAGAGGAAAGCAGGTCTGTGAATGAGCGAGAGTGGTTGATTGTTGCTGATGCTATTGAACCGGACTGAGATCCCTCTGGCTCGGAGACAGGAGAAATGTGCGGGATTTCATCGCCGTTTGCGACGGATCCCTTACTTCTGCCGGATGTGTCTGAGTGTTTGGTTTGGGTACTGGATATACCAGTATCCGACACTTCGTCTGAGAAAGTACCGTCATCACTCGTCTCAATGTCCTCCCATTCGTCCTCTGGCAGGGTCACGATTGCGCACAAAACTGCCTCCATATGTATAGTCCCACCAGATACCGAGCCAAACGGATTCGTAACCGTGGTCTCACACTCTGCACTGTAAATGCGTACCCGGGAGTCTTGCTCGTAAGTCACCGTTTCCGCCCATTTCGCCAGTTTTGGCTTTGACTCTTTTTCCCACGACATGTCCGAGTCCTCACCACCCCAATGGATCGACGCCCATGACCAGGAGGGTGGAAGCCCCGAGCCCAGCACCCTCTTTCGTGTGGGTCCTCCTGTCCCTGCAGATCCACAGTCCCAGAGTAGATCTCTTGCCAGGTCACTCTTCCACAACCCAGCAAGATACCTATCTCCCTTGGGGAGGTACTCAGAAAACCTACTTGCGAGCCCAGAGATAGCAGGGAGTCGATCAGACTCATATGTTAGATCTAGCAGAACATAGTCTTCGACAATGGTCCGCCACAAGCCGTGCAGAGCTTCCTTCTTCTCGAGCTTTCCTAGGTTGGCGATCCGGTCCTTCGAGGCGCTCCAACCATCCCCACCCAGAGCCTTGTTATCAAGAGTTTTACACTCACATAACTGTTCCACTTCGCAGTACCAGATCATCTCGTTGGCATGGAAGTGAACTGTGCGTGGGGATAATGTCCACTCTTGATGTACCCAAGCTCGTTGAAGGAGTGGTGCTGTTTTTATGTGTTGTCTGATCCAACGACCCGTTTGCACCGTTTCGTGAGAGGAGTTGAGAGACAGACGAACGCGTATACCATGATCCAAAGAATTTTCCTTGGTTGGGACTGGGAATGACTTAACTTCCTGTGTTCTTATCTGCGGTGGCGTTCTCTCTTCCGCCCACATTGTTTTCGTCAAGGTATCACGCGAGGTCCATCGCGGACCCAAAAACCCCTCTTTACCACTGGACGACCGTGTTGCCGCTATATTGAGATAGCACCTTGCGTAGATATCAGCCATGACAGCGGACTGCTCTTCCCAGTCCAGCGGATCCCCCTGGATGATGCACAAGGAGTCGATCCAGAGGTAAAGTATACCCAGACTACGAGTGACCTCTACTGCATCCCTAAAGGTTTGTGGCAGTTCCTCGAGCTCTATATTCGCCATTCTTTTCTCTATTGTTTTTCCGGTGGTGACAAGTATTTGTTCTTTACCCCAACAATGGCTCAGCGCGATGTATTTTCCAGCCATCCCTTTCGTTTCGATAAGTCGGATTTTGTCATTGTCGATTTCTAGAACACGTTTCGGCAACATATTCCCTTCTCTAGTAGATGTCTTCTCTTGGCAAAGTTTATGCGTCTCATCGATATCGCACTTTCTAAGCCACGACTTGATGATCTGCGCAGATTGTTCTCCATCTAGTGTCGTGAGAACTTCTCCAGCAGTGCTGATCGCTGGCCAGGGGGACGCTGGGCCTACATTTGTTGCAGAATCGTCAGAAAGATTCATTATAACATAGATGTAGAAAATTGATTACATTAGTAGACATACTTACAGCCAGGTAGTGTGTATAATTCCACTTCAAATTCTTCCCAGGAGTGGCTCTTCTGTCTCTCGCCAAGCTCTACAGGCAGCTTACATCTCAACACAAGACGCAGACTTGTAGACTCATTTTCCATTTTCGTGTCTTTGCGACTTTCTTCCTTCTCGTCATCGTTCGGATCATCATCCGAAAGGTCGTTAGAAAGGTTGTCCGAGGCGTCATCCGAATCATCATCCTGTTCAGTAACTGCAATCGAGTACTCTAATTCCTTCGCGTCAAGTGTTGATCTGCTTGCAAGTTGTGTCAAGCCACGTCGGATCAAGGTGTCTATGGCATCTTTGAGCAAGCCACATGTTTCACAACCTTTCTCTCTGCTCTTCTTTTTGTCGCTGTCGTGGATGCGTTTGTGGGTAGCTGAGGAGCGCAGGTCAGAGGACGACATCCAATTGAGCGCTCTGCCATCCGAAGAGCACTCATCCTTGTGCTTGGGAATCTTGTCTAGATTGAGATCGTAGCAGATTAAGCATGATTTGGAAGACCCCATAGCTGCGAAACTATAGTAGGTTTGAGAGTAACTGCTGGTAAACTGAGGGTCTGCGCTTGACAGTGGATTCGATATTACTGTACTTTGTGGACCCGGTGAGAAAAATTGTGGAACTTGTTATGGCGACGATGGGTTGTCTGAATACCCAGCAGCTCGAGGTGCAGCCTAAGCTTTATCTCCAGTGTATGTACGGATATCTCGACCAATATAATGTGAGACCTGCAAGCCATCATGTACAGAACGTGGACACCTACAATTGGACACTCGACTTAGTCATCGATGCCATACAATTCCATCACTCAACCATCGTTACTGCACTCTTGCCTCTGCACTCAATAAGTATTCTCTGAATAAAGATTCGAAATCTGAACTTCGGGCTCAAGAGTAGTCTAAGGGGCCTTACCTCATTGTGAATGAACAAACATAGTTTCAGGTGAAAGTGTCTGCCATTTAGAGTGAAGCAAGCTTGCCCGCCTCGCTAATCTCAGGGGAAGCCCCACCTCACCAAACCGAACCTTGGGTAGCACAGATGAGAACACCTATCCACCCGAAAGTTGAATAGGTGTACTTGATGTACTTTAATTGAGTGAATGTCTCTCGTAATTAGCCAGAAGCTATTGGCTTGAAGAGGGGGAAAGGCAAATCTGACCATCCGGCTAGGGAGGTGTATTTTTGTTCTTCTTGTTCATCTTCTGGCTCTTCTTCTTCTTCTTCGATGTGTCTGCCCGCGCGGCAGATTTAAAGGCGACAAGCACAAGTACCTGGAGCAAGTTGAGACGAGTTTTGGGGAAGGAGTATAGGAGAGAGAGATTTTGATAGTAGGGGCATTGATTTGAGAACATAGCATATCGTGTTGAAATAATGTTGATAACGAATAGGTAGGTGGCAGCATCTCTAAATTGCAATGTGATTAGCAAACCTTGCGACTGTCTAATGCTCTCTATTGAACATGTCAGATATAGAAGATGTTTTCCACAGAAGTTGAATCTTTGAGTGGGAGTAGAACAATGAGAAGTAGGCTCTGTGGGAACTTAGCAAAGTCTTACAGCTTGATTCTCGCCGCCATAGGCATTGAGTCTGCAGGACGTTCTCATTATGCTCTTTGATCCGAATCTAGAATCCCCATTGAAAGGTATCTTGTATGCGCTTTTCATATCCGTAACGCCCTCCATTCCACACCGGTAAATCCAACCAATGCTATGCAAACACCGTTGCAGAAAGACGAACAGCCCCCCCATCCCGGTCTACGTTCCTCGGCGTCGAAATATCCTCCGAAATACCCCATTTCCACAATCACTTTTTCAAAAGCAGGTAAACGTAGTCAACCCTCAGCGGCGTGAGCTTCTTATACGGTCCCTCCAGCGCCATCAGCAGGCCCCCAAACGAAATATACGCCTTTCTATTGAACCAATTAGCCTCACTCTTCTAACCCCTTTGTTCCCACTCGCCAAGAATCCAACTTACATCGTATCGCCCCCATCCCCATCCTCAAACTTGTAGATCTTGCCATGGCACACATAATCATACATATCCGCGAGACTCGCCTCCCCGCCCAGATCCCTCCACCCGCGCCCATCGTCCTTGGTGCCGTCGAGAGACAAACTACTCGCGAGCACCATGTGTAGGGATTCGCCGATGGAGACGGGGAATAGGTCGTGGTTGATATCCAGCGTCATGATGGTGAGAGAGTCTTGCGAGGTGGCGCCTAGGCGCGAGACGCGGTCGTATTTGGAGGTGTCGAGCGTGGTTATGGTGAGGTTTTCCTCGAGGAGTTGGGTGTCTGTTGTTGTCGCCATTTTTGGCGGTTGGGGATGTGGATATCTAGGATATATGTAGAGATTGGTGATTTTGGGGTTGTTTGAAATGGGCTGCGGGCTTGGAATCTTTGGAGGTTTAGCTAGGGATGGAGGGGGAGCTTTAATTCAAAAATTTGAAGTCGTTGAAGCGACAAGGCTGAGCTTGTTTCTTATTGGTCACTCAATTTATGTCTGTGCACCAGGCTCTACTTTTGAAATTTATATTTCTGCTCTGCCCTCAATTACTTTGTTTCATCACACCAAAATGTCGTTTCGCAAGAGAGGTGTCATGCTACCTCAATCTGGGAGTGCAGAGTCAAGTGGAAGTTCTACGCTTCCTTCAGCAGCAGCAAAAGAACAGGCAAAAGGCACGCGACCATCACCCCTCACTGGCACCCCTACAACCAGTACCGGAACATCGTCTCTCGATTCCCTTTTCGGTGGACACAGTGGGCTTGTTCTTGGGTCCTCGCTTTTGATTGAAGAACAAGGGGCTACTGATTTTGGTGGGGCTGTACTAAGATATTATGCAGCTGAAGGCGTAGTGCAAGGACACACTGTTCACGTACTTGGTGTAGGTGAGGCATGGGGCAGAGAGCTGCCTGGGTTGAGTGAGGAGAAGCAGAAGAAGGAGGTTGCGAAGGTAGATGGGATTGGGAGGGAAAGGGAGGAGAGGATGAAGATTGCGTGGAGGTATGAGAGGCTTGGGGAGTTTGGGACGAGTGGAAGAGGTGCGTGGAGTTTATTTGATTTTGTACATATAAATAATACATGTTCACCAGATTTGTATGCCCAAAAACTGACGATTCCCTTGCACAGAGAAAACAACCACATCGACATTTTGCCACACCTTCGACCTTTCCAAACGCCTCATCCTCCCCTCCCCCTCAAACATCCACTTCACGCCCCTTTCGACACAACCCGACCTATCATTCAAACCTACAGACCCCTCGGTGTCACCGTTCACGAAATTCCTGACGCATCTCCAAACACAGCTCGCCTCATCCTCGCCAACGACGATCCACCGAATAATCATCCCCTCCCTCCTAAGTCCAGCACTCTACCCTTCGCACGCCTCCTGCCCAGAACACATCCTACAATTCCTGCACAGCCTCCACGCACTCCTACGTGCACACCCCACTACAACATCAGCGCTGATAACATTCCCCCTCTCCCTCTTCCCTCGCTCAACAGGACTTACGCGCTGGATCGAGTTGCTGTCTGACAGCGTGATAGAACTAGCGCCATTCCCGTCAAGTAGTTTACAAGTAAAGGCAGTGCCTGGACAAGAGGAGCTAGCGCAGGGCATGTTGAACATCCACTGTTTGCTGGGAGGCGGGGGTGGAGGGGATGATTTAAGTTTTATGTTGGGGAGGAGGAAGGGGCTGGTTGTTAGGCCGTACAGTCTGCCGCCTGTTGATGGAGACCAGGAGGGGCAGAATCCAGGAGGGCTTGAGGTGGAAGGGGGTGGTAAGGCAACGAAAGTTGACATTGAGTTTTAAATCGAAGGTTTTTGGGCGATTTTCCATAGGAGTCCGGTGTTGTTGGAAAATATGTATATGGGTATGGACCTTGTGGGAAGGGAAGAGATATTGCCAGGCTTCTTTGGTAGCATAGAACGGAATAACGTCCATCATGAGTGATGAGAATCGATAGAGCTTCTAGGGCTTTCACCCAACATCTCATCCATCTCAATCTGATTCCAGGTTCCTTGGCCATTAGAAGTAACCCCTCGGAGGTAATTACGATCAAATAGTGCTTCTCGGGGATTCATGGAGATACCAGAGATCCGAAGACGAATCTCATCTCCAAGACATGAGGAGAGAATCAGCCATGCTGATTATTGTTAGTGATAGAAGTAAAAGGGAAGGAAGACACATGCCTATGAAGAGGACGAGAGGTACGGAGATCAGGACAGCGAGAAGAATGAGCGATGGCATCCTGATTCTAAAGTTGCCTCCTTGGGAGCGTGCTTTGAGTGGGTTGAAAAGAGACCTTTCAAGTGTATTAAAACAGAGATGGGCCAATTTCAGATATTAAGGCCTTCCGGATGATACAAGCTTCGAACTGTATTTTTCTTGCTGTGGCTTTTGGGACTTCTGCGTACCCTAACTCTTGGTATTGCTAGACTTAGTAGAGTTTGAGTAGAAGTAGAGATGAGGTTTCACATATAAACTTCACACTTGTGTGCAATCAATAAGTGGAAGATCCCAAAACTTTTCTCAGATGTTGAAGTCTGAAGAGCTGTAGCTGTCTAAGCAGAGCTAAGCTGTCCCAAAAGGGATTGGCGCGACGACCCCGGCGCTAACAAGAAGCGAGCTTCAGAAAAAATATATCAAAGCTTCCCGCCCACCTTCTTCTTCCTCTTCCCACAACAAAACAAGAATATACGACAACACTCGCACAGAGCTCTGGTATGTTCAAGATCTCCTTCAAAACCCCTCTCCTATTCGATATGATTACAAAACCGATCTGTCAATCCCCTGACATCCAGTTTGAGTTCTGGAATATGATGTCTAAAATATGTTTTAATTCATGATCATCGCAACCATTGCTTCCCAATTGCTCCCCTCAGCCTCGATATGACACTCGACTGACTTGCATTACATTAGATTCATTTCAAGGTGTGCTGCAATGGCACAGGCAATCGACTCGGTTTCCGAGCCGATCCCCATCTCCTTGGTCTCTGGCCGGTATTTGCTATTCGACATCAATGTCGTGACTTACCTTCGCAGGACTCACAATATCTGCGGGGTCCTCATTGGTGGCATCCCGCAGGCCCCACAGCAGAACGTGTTCCTCGGCCTACCCCTCGAGCTTATACCAGAAGAAGTAAAGCTCCTCGTGGCAAAGGAGGCTGCCTATATTGTGGATGACACAGCTTGGCACAAGGAGCGATTCAGTACTCTTCAAGGCGATGATAGGAGGAAGTATCTGGATTCACTTCGGTCTGAAGGTCTTCAGGCACGCAAAGCGACAGACGCAGCTGCAAAGGAGAAAACCAAGAAAGCCCTCGCGAAGCAAGCCGTGCTGCGAGCGCATAACAAAAGCCTTAGCACCGAGAGGAGCATTGATGCCGAGACTACGGCTCCTTCAAGCTCAGAAAGAGTGGACAAGTTCTTTGAGGATGCCTCAGAATCGGGAGATTCCCTCTTCAACAATGAGCGCCCTCCCTCACCAGAGCCATCTAGCGCACTCAAACCTTACTTCATCACTCCCACCACAAGTTACAGTCCTTCATCTCTCCCAGAAAACCCACTCCAGCAACCAGACCCACCTGTATCCTCTTCATATCCATTATTCTCACATTTACACAGCCGCGGCTACTACATAATGCCTGGGTTAAGATTTGGCGGCGATTACAATGTGTATCCTGGAGATCCTCTCCGCTTCCACAGTCATTTCATTGCTACAGGCTATGAGTGGGATCAGGAGATACCTGTGCTGGATCTGATTGGCGGCGGTCGATTAGGAACTGCTGTTAAGAAAGGGTTTTTGATTGGGGGCAAAGATAAGGAGTTAGAACCTGAAGGAGACAATGTCAGAACGTTTTGTATAGAGTGGGCAGGTATGTAAGAGACGTGATGTACTATATAGCTGTAGAGATGAATGATATTAAACGATCTTCAAACATCATTGTTCCTAAGTATGATCAAGGAACCATACTTGACAGACATTTTCCACAGTTACCTGCTTTGTATTGGTGAGCATGAATATTAAAGTTCAAATCATAAGTTGTACCTACTGTCCTACCTGATGCTGATGTATCGATCTTAACGGCGCGATAAAATATATCATGTGCTGTGCTGTGCTTCCTTGATCGGTACAGTAGTCGACCTCGGGGAATGCGGGCCGATAACAAGACGTGGGGAAATAAACCGGCTTGATGTAGACTTCCATGTCTACAAGTACATAACACCACAACATCAGTCCAAGAAACTACGAAACATCCCAAACAGAGCAATCGATCTATGATGAGCAAGTAGTTCTCTTTCCGAAAGTTACCCCAAGCTTGGGATGTCTTCACCATTCCCATCATTTCCGTGATACGCTTTTCCCCAATCAACCGCTGCCAACGACCGAACTGACTGAACGTCCATTGATTGATTGATCAACTTTATGCCAACGCAATCATGGCAGCCGCAGCAACATTCGATACCGCAGGCAGGGGTTTCTGGACCACAAACTGGACAGCTGCCTTCAACGCAACCCAATACGTGCCATCGGCCAAAGACCTCGCCCTCGCCGGTCCACGCATGTTCATGAAACTAGGTTCTTTCCTCGACGTCGATAACATCTTCGGAGTACGAATGGGGCAGCGCATTATACCCGAAGCCACAGGGGGTGGTGGGAATTTCGTCGAAGCAGCTACGACTGCCGCAGCGTCCGCGAGAGAGATAGCACAGTCCGCGGCGGAGATACTGGTTGATACGGATGAGCAGGCTATTGGGTTGGCGAGTCGGTTCTCGCTGGAGAGCGCGAGGAGTTTTGGGAATGTGTTTAGTTATATGACGTCCAGATGGGCTATTTTGTGCGTGGTGATGGCTATTGTTCTTAATCGGACCAACATATATGCCTCCACAAGAAGAAACCTGGTTCTGCCTTGGAAAGTCCGGCTTGGGGTACGCATTATACCGATCTTGTGTCTGGCGTTCCAGGCTAGGTACGCATTGCAGAGTATACAGTGCCAGACGTCGCCGGATTTCTCCATGCTGAGGTGGGGCAATGCGTCAAAGCATTCGGAACTGATGTATACGCAGAACGGGGGCGCGTTGCACACGATTAGTCGGGGGCTTTTGTTCGGCGGAAGCGATGAACAGGCTTGTTTGGCTGTGAAGATGATTCCGCCTGAGTATGATGAGGAAGTGGCTTTGTCGACGCCTAGGAAGGAGATGCCGCCGGCCGAACTTGCTGGATCGCTGTCTCTTCTTTATCCGCTGTTCCAAACCTTCTGTCTTAGTCAAATTGTTGAGGCCATATCTTGTGCTGCTCAGGGGCGTCTGGTTGCTGCTGAGACGGGAATGAGTATCTTCGAGCATTCTTTGGCTTTTGCGGAGGCCGAGGCTGCTATTGGGAGTCAGCTGGGATTTGGCTCTTTCGGCGGTACGAGGAAGGTCAAGGCTTGGACGAACACCACGTCTTCGGAGGAAGCACAGGAAATTGCCATTACTAGGACCATGATTATGAAAAGAGTCAACACTACCCCGGAAGTTCTTCTGGTTGGTTTCCTCTCCGCAATGAACCACCTGACTAGTCACATTCTTGCAATCTTCAACTTCCAGGGACGCTTACGGCTTCTGAACACTGGGTTCTGGGGAATGGCATTTATGTTGGCCATTGGATTGAGTATTATTACTTTTGATGTGGACGATATGTTGAATCAATCCTTGCTACGATTCCCGACTGTTTGTATCGTTGGGTTCATTCCGCATGTTCTTGTGCTCTGTGGCATTGTTTGTTGCATGCTCATCTACGGAGCTGCGTTGATTCTCTCAGCACTTGCTCCGCCAGTCGGTCAGGATGGCGTATCTGAGCTTGACACTACTCCGCAAAATGGATCATTCGTTCAAAGGCTTCGAAACGCACACCATAATATGCAAGCCAATGTCCCCTTGTCTAGCATTAGAATCACTATGCACATGGACTTCTACACGGCTTTGTTGAGAACCGGATTTAGCGTCATGACTATGGCGAGTGAAGCTGTATATCTCAATGAAAGCCGTGGTGTCAGCATCAAGGAAAGAACGTGGTTAGAGGAGGAGCGTTTACAAGAAATCGAGGCAGTTGGAGCTCAATGGCTTGGTCCAAGTTTCCGATCCCATGCTTCCGATTCAAATTCTAGTGATGGCTTGTCTGATAGTGTTGGACTCGTTCCAGCAAAGGACCAACCAATGGACCTACTTCGAGATTCATCTAGCGGCTATGCTCGAGAAATGACAACGAAAAAGAGAGCTACTATGAAAGGAAGAGACAGAGGCATCAGAGATGGTGTTGGTGCAGCAGAGAGAAGTGGGAGATGGATCATGGCAGTGGAGTTCTTCTTCGGTATTACCAGACTGATGGCTAGCTGGTACGCTTTTCTTGCTCTCAAGCTTATGGCAAAAGCTGGATTACGGAGTCGACCAGCCTTTCTTCTGTGGCTATCCAGGAGACCGAAGTCATCCTCCATTACTGAGAGGCCTCAACCAGAGACGACCGAGCCTGATTCGTTACAATTCTGGCTTTTGAGATCTGATGGAGAGTTGACATTGCCAAAAGACGAGCATGTCGATGTAGAGGCTGAGATGAGGAATCGACTCAAAGATAACCAAGGATACACAGACGAAAGCAAGCTAGAATCCCACCTCTACGGATGGTGGCTCAGCGGCGGTTGGTGGGGTGGAGATGACAGTAGCGGAACCTTCAATCCTTCCGATATGGAAGCCGACGATGATACCACCAGCGTTGTCTCTTTCTCCACAACCGCCTCTTCCATCGACGATCAAGACTGGGAATCCGATGAGGATGGTCGTCGAACACCTACTCAGACTCACCCCCAATTCTTCCGTGAAGAAACACCCCTGAGTGATACGCCACTTAATGCAAGCGACCTTGCAAAACTGCTACATCCTCAAACCCCGGAACAGCGCGCAGAGGCTCAAGCGTTAGCTGCACATCTTGGAAGCGAGCAGATCATGACACGCTCCCGCTATGCAACACTCACGCAACGGCAGCGCGCAAGAGTACTAACCTCGACACTTCTCCACCGCCCGCCACACCTTTCCTCATCGTCCTCTCCTATTACCTCTGAAGAAGAGGCGCAAATCCTCGAACACCTAATCCTCACCCGCCGCGCCACGTCGGCTGCAACCGCTACAGCAGGTGCGGGAGGAGAGATGGACTGGAGCAAAGGGGCATCGGGAATGGGCGAAGGTGGACCCATGTGCGTGGTGTGCCAGTCCAGTCCAAGGAGTATCATCGTCTGGCCATGCAGGTGTTTAAGTCTATGTGATGATTGTCGGGTTACGCTCGCGATGAATAATTTCGACAAGTGCGTCTGCTGTCGACGGGACGTTGCTAGTTTCTCGAGGATATTCGTGCCTTGATATGAGATGAGATGAGACGAGAAAGAATCAAAGCATGCTGGGATCAAGTAACGCTGACGGCGGTGGATATATGGGATTATAGGCGTTTAAGGAGCATGGGCGAGCACACGTTACGGATGATTAAATGATGAATACCTAGCAAGCTGGCTTTCGCTTGCTTTTTGTACAAGTATGTATTTTTGGTGCAAGAACCTGCATATACGACAGGATGGAACGGACGGATGGCATTAAACGAAATACACAACGAACAAATGATCTCATATCTTGGTCTGTATTCAATGTTTCATTCTCGATGTCTTGCATCATGTTCACACGTCTTCCTCCTCCTCTTCTTCTTATGCTTATGCTTATGCTTAATATATCTATCCTTTACACCTACCAATCTCCCCACCTGAAACGGACATCTATCTCTATCTCATAACCTCATCTACACGAGCCGAGAATATTCTACCTTTACTTCTCTAATTTATCTTTTTATTTCTCCTCTTTAACTGTTCTCCTCTTCTTCCTATCTCCGTATTTCTCTTGCTTTATCATTTTTGATTGTCATTTCGGGTTGTTTTTGCTTGCTTGGTTTATTCTGCGTTTTTGGAGGTAGTTGGATTTTTGTTTGCTGGGTTGGAGGATATTGTTGGCATGGTGTAGGTGTAGGTGGTTGGAGATATGGGATATGGATTATGGGGGATGGAGTTTTGGCTTGGTTCGGTTGGGGAAGTGGGAGTTTGGTTGAATATGGAAGATGGAATGAGATGAGTAGGTGGTTAAGTATGGATTTTTCTGGAGGCATGGATCCGAAACCAAAGGAAACTAGATACTTCTTGTAATGACCGGCGATTGCTCGTCAGGTTAATATAGGTAGAAATGAGAAAACAGGTTAATGTCATCGTTCTCTGAAACTTGTGTTAATTGTCTGATATTATTCTGGGTATCTGCAAAGACTAGTCATATATGCAGCCATCTTTGACTGAAACCTCTCTTTGATTTGTTCCAACGCCATACAGAAGACTAAATCGTAGTCCGCCATTTTTTCTTCACAAACGCCTTTCATAAACAAACAATCCTTTCAATACCGCCCCATCTTAACATCAGCAGTCTCCTTCAATGCCGCAACGAGCACCCTATGTGCACCAAGCGCAGCCTGTACCGCATTGTCCGCCAACTCCTCATACCCCCCACCATCCCCAATATCCCCCTTGACCCAAAGATCCGTAATCTCATCTCTCTGCGGCAAATACCCCACAATACAAGCAGCCACAATGTCCTTGTGCTCGCTCGGCACCGGATCTAGCACTAGACTCTGCTTCTCACTCCTCTGCACAACCGCCGCCACCCCCCCAGCCACAACGTCCAC